>QFDD01114652.1:0-38316 GCA_006871305.1 Vachellia collinsii
GGTTGAGATTGTGATGGATAATGACGATGATGTGTGCGTGTGTTGTGAAAGAGTTGTGACTGTGTTGTTGGGGTTTGGATTATGATGAAGTCGGGGAAAAATGATATACTTGGTGAATCTTAAAGTCCATGGCAATAGTCCCCACTACTGATCATAGTGGTTGACATTATATTAGACCTTCCAGGCCTTGGACCCAGTTGTGGGCGGCTTTGAGAATGGTCAACTCTCATGAGTCTTGGACCCAGTTGTGGGCGGCTACAGAGAGGATGACACCTTCCAGTCTTGGACCCAGTTGTGGGCGGCTAGGAAGGGGGCTCATTAACCTCATAATGATGGTTGACTCTGGCCAAGTCTCCTATCAGCATAGGTTAGAGTCCGCGTCAGGTGATATAAGGAGGAGTTTGGTGGAAGGAATTGTGTACAATTTGTGTTGTACTGTGTTGGTATATATTTGGTTACTAATTTATTCGAATGGAACTTTGTTCCTCTACCAACTTCTCTATTCGAAGTATATTATTATGTGTGCTATCTATGGTTGAATAATCATACTGTTGGTTTATAATTGAGTATCTATATATTTTCAATGAACCTATCCTTGCTTCACCTCTTATAATCCTGCCTGAATATTTGATAAATTATTTGTTAGTTACTGGGACTTTGTGTCTCATCCCGTGGTTTTCAACATTTTTCAGAAGAGGGCCCCAGTATTGGTAGACGCGAAGGAAAAGAGCCGAAGGCATAGTATTGTGTTAGCCTTTTGTAGGGCCTCCTCTTTTTGAGACATTTATATAGGAGATGTATATATATATATTGCCATACATTTAGGATGTGCATACTCTTTCTAATATTTTGATCGTTTGGTACGCTATGTAACGCTGCTAGTTGCTGATATTAGATTATGAATTAGGCTTATGCCGCCAGATGAGGGTATTTTGATAGCCACTATTTCCTGTGCAGGAAATTCCAAATGTGGATGATATATTTTAATGTTTGAATGACATTTGGTCAATTCTAAAATCTTAGGTTAACATTTCTTGAGAGAATATGTTGGGGATTATAGTAAATGAGATGTTAAATTTGGGTTTAAGGAAGAAGAACGTTTCATCTCTCAAATCTCGCATTTTGGTGTTCAAGTCGAAACTCCATAGTACTCGCAAGAACAGCCTCCTCATGGAAGAGTATCTCTCTAAAATGAAAATCATTGCTGATCAGCTCACCATAGTTGGTGCCCTTATCTCCACCAAAGATCTCATTCTTCACACTCTCAACAGGTTGGATGTTGAGTATAATGCCGTAGTAGTCAAACTTGCTGATCAACCCAACCTAACTTGGATTGCAGTACAATAAGCTCTCTTGGCGTTTGAGAGTGAAATCAAGCAGTTGAACTAGTTCTCCAATGTCTCCATCCAGCCCTTGGCCAATGTTGCATATCGTGATGATACTGCCTTTTGCCCTCTATTCGGTCAAAATACCTCTATTTGGAGAGGGTCTTGTGGTTCTTTCAAGGATGTAGAGGGTCCCCTCATGGTGGTTGCCTAGGAAACATTTCTCATAGTGGCAATAGTGGTAGGCCTTTTCGCCACTTGTGTGAAAGGCTTGGTCATTTTGTTCGTGATTGTTATCATCACTTTGATCGGAGTGTTCAACCTCCCTTTGCCTTTAACAAAGCAATTGGTTTGTATAGGTTTCATTCTGGTGGTTCTAAGCATTTTTCTCCCCAAGCTATGTATGATGCTCCTCATACTATCTCAGATCCCTCTTGGTACATGGATAGCGGTGCCAACTATCATGTTACCTTAGACCCATCTCAGCTGGACAATTATATTCCAATAGGTAAGACTCACTTGTCTACTTGCACTAGTCAGTAAACTTATGTTCTAGGAGTTGGAACTGGTTCCTTATCTACTCCTACCTCTAAACTTTATCTCAAATACATTTTACTTGTTCCATTTGCTACTAAGAATTTATTGAGTGTCAATAGGCTTGCCAAAGATAATTAAATAGATATCCATTTTACTGATCATATGTGTATTGTGAAGGACAAGAAGACAGGGTGACCAATAGCGTGGGGAATGGAAAATCAGGGAATGTATCTCATGCTTAACCTCACCTCTCAACCTTAATTTCATGTTGCAGCGTTAACAACTATTGGAGAAAATGAATTTCTTAAATGCCATCAAAATAGGCCATCCTAGTGATAGATTTCTAAAGCACATTTTGAAACAATGTAATGTGAAACTCAAGTCTGATATCAATACTGTTTGTGCTGCTTATCAATATGGAAAATCTAAATTATTACCATTCTCTCCCTCGGTTTCTCATGCTTCTTCTCCTTTGGAATTGATACATTATGATATTTGGGGACCTTCTCCTATTCAATCCATAAATGGGTATCTGTTCTATATTCATTTGGTTGATGACTTTTGCAAATATACTTGGATTTATCCCTTAAAACACAAAGGATATGCTGTTAATGCTTTAAGCTTTTCAAGGCTCTTGTTGAAAATCAATTCGGTACCAAAATTAAGGCCTTCCAGTGTGACAACAATTCTGAATACAAACTTTTTGCACCTATTACGCAAGCAGCTGGAATCAATATGAGATACACCTATCCTTACACTTCTGCCCAAAATGGCAAGGCTAGGCGAAAACACAGACACATAGTGGAAATGGGCCTCACTCTCCTAGCCCAATCCTGTTAGGATAGGATTTGACCAAGAGGGGGGGTGAATTGGTCTGTTAAAAATTTTCGCAACCGTAAGACAAAAACAGAGTATGAAAGAAGAATGACAAAGAGATTTATCCTAGTTCGGTCCTCTTGACCTATGTCCAGTCCTTAGAATCCTCTGAGCTTTTCAAATCCACTAATCTCAAAAGATTACAACCAATCTGAAGAAGGACTCTCCCCCTTCCTAACTCAGACTAACCCACAAACACTTTTGCTCGTGTCTTTAACTCACTCAAGATTCTCCAACCTTGAGTTACTCTCACAAAATCAATAAATGAACAAGAGTATTCTCCTTTCTGAGAATTTAATGATAATCACTTAAGCTCTTAAATGAGAATATGAAAACATAGGTGGTAGTTGAAGCGTAATGAATTTGCTTTCTCGTATGTGCGTTGTCTCTCTCTGCGGTGACTTGAATGCTTTGCCTTTTATAGGTGAGGAGAATTAAATGTCCATTAGAGAAATTTAAGTTTTCGTTAGACCCAACGTCTTCGTTCACCTTCCTGCATTGAATGCGACTATGTGCTTCTGACAGTAGGTAAGATGATATTCTGAGATTTTGTCCATTGAATCTCTTTTTGTTTAGGTAATCAGAACTTCATTCCCTGTTAATAAATAAGTCAGTTAAACATTTATGATGGTAGGTGTGATTCAAATAATCGTTACATGAATAAGAAAGGATTTTGAGATCAGAATAAAGTTTCTGACACGCTGCATTAATGTCAGAAGAGCAAACTCGAGTTTTGCTTGCTCAGAACTCGAGTTGTTGAAGAATTTTCAAAGTGGAAATCTCACAACTTTTGTTGTAACTCGAGTTTTAATAAGAGTTTTGATAAAACTTGAGTTATACAACTTAAAACTCTGGTTTTCAGAAGTTCCAGTAAGCAAAAATATTTTATGCTCTTCGAGACTCGAGTTCCATTAGCCAAAACTTCAAGTTTTGACAATTTTCAAATCATAACTTTCATTGAAACTCGAGTTTCCTTAAGAGTTTTGAGTTACAACATGTTTACTCTTCGAGACTCGAGTTTTGTCTTATAAAACTTCAAGTTATAGGTATTTAAAACAAAACTTTTATGTGTAACTCGAGTTTCATTGGAAGTTTTAGGTTTAAAACAAGTTTGCTTCTCGAAACTCGAGTTTTAATAACCAAAACTTGAGTTATATGAAAACTCTTAATGAAACTTCAAGTTTGGAAAGAAGTTTTGAAGTCCAGAAATTTTCAAGAGCTCGAAACTCGAGTTCTGTCTTCCCAAAACTCGAGTTATGCCATAACCTTCGCTTAAACTTCAAGTTGAGAAGGAAGTTTGGTTTCTCTCTCTTTGAAACTCGAGTTTTGATACTCATAACTCGAGTTCCACTAAAACTTCTATTGAAACTTCAAGTTTTGGAAAGAAGTTTTGAGTTTCAAAAAAGCTTCAGAGCCCAAAACTCGAGTTCTACAAAATGAAACTCGAGTTTTGACAGAACTTCCAACATAACTTGAGTTTTCTCTGAGAGTTCTGATTTTCTAAAACACTTTCAATACTCGAAACTCGAGCTCTAAAACACAAAACTCGAGTTATAAGAAAACTTTTATTCAAACTTGAGTTCTACAGAGAGTTTTGCATTTCTAAAGCTTTTTCCAACACCCGAGACTCGAGTTTTGACTCCCAAAACTCGAGTTTTGATAGAACTCAAATCAAAACTTGAGTTCTCTTGAAAGTTTGAGATTTTGAAAGCACTTTTAAATAATGTAACTCGAGTTCTAAACCTTGTAACTTGAGTTCTCTCAATAATTTCACTAAAACTCGAAGTTTACTTAAATCTTTATGAAAATAAACAATTTAATCATAATTTCAAAAACATATTTGTCATCATCAAGAAATTATCTCAACAAATCCCATCTACTACTTACATACTAGACAAATGCTTTCCAAGTGGCTATGCACTTAATAAATCGCTTGCCCACACCAATCTTGAATGACTCTTCTCCTTTGGCCCAACTTTACAAAAAGGATCCAGACTATAAGGCATTACAACCTTTTGGATGTGCTTGCTACCCATGCTTCAAACCATACAATAATAAAAAATTTCAGTTTCATAGCCAAAAATATATTTACCTTGGCCCAGCTTCTCAACATAAATGATCAAAATGTCTCAGCCCAAGTGATCATGTGTATGTGTCTCGCCATGTTTTTGATCCATCAAACTTTCCTGGATCCACTAGATTTTTTGACAAACTATCTAGGCCAACCAAAGGAGATTGTAATCCTTTCTTGCTACCTATGCAATAGATTCTTATCAATAAATGGTCTAGCCCAACCTCTTCTGGTTCTATTGCATCTAGGCCTCGCCTAGCCCACTCTGCCACTCAATCCATTAACACATTGGACTCTCCTAGTCCAATTGCCAGGATTGAAAACTCATCCTCTTTGCACAATCAAGAATCTATCCAAGAACTTGACAGCTCTTAGCACTCTTATCTAGTCTCATCTTCTCACAGTGTTGTAGCTCAAGAGAATGACCAAATAGGTGTTAGAGCTACTAATCAACATCCTATGCTCACGCGGGAAAAGTATGGAATCTTCAAACCTAAGTATCCCTTTGTGGGTTCCATCAAATGTGAATCTCTTGAGCTATCACATCTCACCAGAGAACCCCGATTTGTTGCTAAAGTTGTTGCTTCTCCCTATTTGAAAAAGACTATGGAGGAAGAATTTGATGCTCTCTAGAAAAATCACACCTGGGTCCTTATCCCCTTCAATAGTAAAGAAAAGCTTGTAGACTCCAAATGGGTTTTCAAAACCAAATTCAAAGATGATGGTTCTATTCTTAAGCCAAAAGCACAACTTTGTAGGGAAGGGGTTTCAACAATCTCCTGGAATGGATTACGATGAGACCTTTAGCCCAGTGATAAAACCCACGACTTCTCAAATTGTTCTTACCATAGCTGTTACTTCCAACTGGGATATTAGGGAGCTTGATGTGAATAATGTTTTTCTCAATGGATTTATCCAAGAGAATGTTCATATGCATCAACCCCAAGTTTTATGATCCCAAGAAACATTCACATGTTTGCAAGTTGATCAAAGCTCTCTATGGTCTTAAGCAAGCTCCAAAAGTTTGGTTTGATCGGTTGCGCATCACTCTACTTCAATGGAGATTCAAGAATGCTCGAAGTGATACTTCTCTTTTCTTCCTTCGAGAACAATCTCTTATGATATTCATACTAATTTGTGTTGATGACATCTTAGTCACTGGCAACAATTCTTTTTATCTCCAATAGTCTGTGCAAAAACTCAACAATCTATTTTCTCTCAAAGACTTAGGACCTGCTTACTATTTTCTTAGTATAGAAATTTATCGAGATCCCTCTAGCCTATTTTTGAACCAAGTTAAATATGTTTTGGATGTTTTAAAGAAATTTAATATGCTCAACTATGCCTTTGTTCCAACTCCTGTGGTCACAGGTTGCCATTTCTCCATAAAAGCTATAGGCTCCTTTTTGGTCAACAAGTTGAGCCAATTTATGTGTAAACCATCTGATATTCACTTTCAGGGGGTTAACCGAATTTTTCGATACCTTAAGGGTACCTCCCATTATGGTCTACACTTGAAACCTTTTACATATCTTCAACTCATAGCCTTCACTGATATAAACTAGGCAATAGATATCAATGACAGAAAATCTATGGCTGGTTTATTTGTCTATCTAAGAGGCAACGGGTTGTATCATGCTCTAGCATAGAATCAGAATACCGTGCTCTTACTGAACTCCGTTGGTTAAGCTCTCTATTTTCTAAGTTAGGATTATTTATGAGAGCTCCATCCATGATATGGTGTGACAATCTAAGTGCCAAAGCACTTGCAGTCAATCCAGTCCAACATGCTAGGAACTAACACACAGAGATTGACATTCACTTCATTCAAGATCTAATTTCATTTGGCTTCCTTGATGTTCATCACATTCCCTCTGCACATTAAGTTGGCTTCCTTGATGTCTCATTCTCAGTTTCTCCACCATAGATGCAAACTCAGACTGTCTTTGACACCCTCTCGTTTGAGGGGGATGTTAGAACATAGAATATAGGATACCTTAGGGCCCACTTATAGTTTGTATATTCTGGCCCACTTATACTTAGGGCCCTCTTGCATTATCTTTGGGCTCACTCTATGTGTTGTCGTGTATAGCATAGGATTCCTTTTTCATTCATTATATAATGCAATAGTGCTTACACTTTTGGTAACCTAATCATTCAGACAAACCTTTTCCCTTGTTTCTTGTTTGATACTTACTCAAGCTAAATCAAGTGTTGCATCTGATAAATTTGCTGATGGTGTGAGTTTGAGGGAATAGGTTTCTAGTGTCTAAGTCGAGTCCTAATGCTTTGAAGAAAAATTAACCTCTAAGCTGTGATTTCATGATTTAATAGGAAGGATAGCTGAGTATTGAGTTCTTTTTGGTGTGCATGTTGGTTTTCTTCCTCTGTTTTGTGATAAGCCAAAAAATAGAGCCTCCATTCTTCAATTCAAGTTCTTCGTGTCCAAGGAAGAAAATAAATTTAGGGTCTGTAAAATGGTGACTCAAGGAATGCATATTGATTTTTCCTTTCTATTTTGGGTCAATCTAAGTTGTTTCATGTCCATGTGCTGTTGATGGCATTGATGAATTGAAACAGGGGTCTTTGTTTTTTTAATGAAAAGGGGCCTCAGGTCCTATGAGCCTTGCTGCCATGAATTTTTTTGCTGAACTTGGTAGCTTAAATTTGGTTGTAAGAATTCCATGTTGGATGTGGAGCTGAGAATAAAGTCTGTGGTGTAAAGTGATTCCAAGTGCTGGTTTTATATCTGTGCATGTATCAAACCTACCAAACCCACTGTTTTTGTAACTGAAATGTTGGTTTATTCTGTGAGGTAAATTTATACAGGTATACATGTTTGTGTGTCTGTGTGTATGTATCCTGAAATCTAGAATTGAGTATATATGCATGCATAAATCATTGGAAGCAAAAAGGAAGTAAGCATATATATATATAGAGAGAGAGAGATCAAATTTAGTAAAAATATTAAATAGATCAATAATAAATATTAATGTCAAAGGACAATTATTAGATATTTTTATAATGAGGGGTAAATTAGAAAGCAAGATTTAATCTGATATGGTTCTTAATTAAAATAATATACTTCAAGATTTTTTTAGAATATTTTTCAACAGTGTTAATAATTTGGACCAAAATGTTTGCTTTTAAAATAAAAGGGAAGTCTATGTAATGATAAATATTAAAAAAGGTGTAGTTATATTTTGTTTTAATTTCAATTATATATATGTATGACCTACTATACATCTGCAAAACACAAGCATATCTTGAAACCATACACACGGGTAAGCATATAAAAAAATTGTGTGGCATAATATAAAGGATACCATAATTTTCAAAATTTTAGAATACAGGTTCGAAAAAATATAATGAAATATTTATATATAAATACATATTTATATCTGTATAAAGAATTAAAAAAATATTCTGTACCATTTTTTTTTTATTAAGAAAAGAAGATTCTGTACGAAGTGAAAAAGACAATTGTATAAATATGGAGCCAATAATATCAATACAACGTTGTCTTATCAAGTTAGACGAATACAAATGGGTGGGAACCACATTCCATGGCATGGTCTCCCTCTCGTTGGACCAATCAAATGGAATTTGGACAATTCAGAACAATACTCTGCTAATATATGTTATGAGAAGATTTTTTTGAATCCTATTTATAAGTTATCTTATTAGATTTCTCATATGAATGTATAATTTTACTTATAATTTATTGTGTTGGCTTTACTTTAATATATTATAATGATTTTTAAATAAGGATAGAATTTAAAAGTAGTTAAATTTTAAAATAAAGTTAATCATATTTAAGATTTTCCTTGATTTATGGGAAATATTATGGAATCAATTAATAAATAGGACCAGATGAGTAAGTGACTTGTGTGAGTCATACCCTCAAACAAGCTTCTGTAAGTAGAACTTGTTTGATACACTCGGACAATAAAGTTAAATTTTACTGCAGGCAGCAAGCGTTAAATGATTAAACAGATACTTCAAAGGAAAGATTAGAGTGAAAGGATGGATATGGGTCTAAAGTTTTATTATACAGATATAAATATGTATTTAGGTATTGTATATTCAATACGACATGATTCAAATCAACATCTAGTTTAGATTTCCTATTCCTAGGATTTTCTAGAACACCAAAATAATTACGCCTCAATTCTTTTCATCTTTTTTATGAGATAAGTAAGCACATAATTGAATCAACCAGCATAATGTTAATATAGATAAACATAAAAATTATCATCTACCAAGCCATATTTTTGCAGGCTACGTCCCTGCACCGGCTAGCACATATTCTCAGTGCTAGGTGTAGATCATATGTTGGAATCCACCCCTTCATGTTTTATTATAACTCTTTGATCCATCCACAATTTGATGTTTCTTCTTGATTATATTACCACATATGTAAACAATCAAGTAATACATATCGTAGTTTTGCGATCAACGTAACATGCCTTTCCCCAAGGGTGTTATTGTTTAACAAGGTGGGATTCAAACCTCAACGTTTCGACTTTGTGACCTAGTTGATCTAACGAAAGTCTAAGTACCCTTGGGCAGAACTGCCTTTACCCTTGGTAGTATAATCTCCTTCGGGTTACTGGTTCTTTGGCCAAATGTTTATAATGCCTTTACCCCTTGGCATTATAAATTTATATCAATTTTAGTTTGGTTTTTCAAATTTATAAAGTATATTTTTAGTCTCTTAATGTCTCATTGACCAAAAAAAAAAGATTGACTCTATGAATTCAAATGATTATTCTGCGATTAAATGTTTGTGAAACATGCTTAAGATTCCATGATTTAATGTAGTATTTTTATATATTGAAAGATGGGTTGTTAAGGTTAAAGATAAGAGAACATATTCATTAGGTTTTATTTCAAATATTTTTCGATTTTAAATATTTCAAAATCTGAATGTTTAATTTCAGAGTCACCGTTTCAATTCATTAAGTCATATGTTTTGTTATTGAAATCAATGTTGTTAACATTTTTTTTTTGATATAAAAGTTTTTGGAAAGGCATTAGGTTCACTCACGATCTAAGGTTAGGGCAAAATCTCCCTTCCTCCTAGGTGATATCAATATTGGCCAGGGTGATCCGTCAATTACCTTCAGGCGTTTACCTAGACATATAGGAGCTAGGATGCCTCTCCAAACACCATGACTGGAACCATAATAAAGTGACATTCCCAAGAGTCGAACCTACTCCATTTGTGAGAGTGCCCGATGCCTTCGTCAGTTGAACCCACAGAAGATGGGTCAATACTATTAACATTAATTACAATATTTGGTTCAATTCTCTAGCCCGAAAGCTCCCCAATGCTCTTCAACTTATTAAAATATATTAACACAATAAGAAAGCCCAGTAATATTATTGTGTCAAAGCCCAATCATATAAGGGCCAAGCCTAATCTTAACAGATAATCATATTGTATAGTCAACCCTAGTCGAACACTCTAGAATCCTTTTGTCCCACCTCACTAATCATCTCTTAATACCTCATTAGAGACCAGAATTGAACCACTTACCTATCTTCCACACATGGAATTGGCCAAAACAACAAAATTTAAAAACTTACCAAATTACTATTCTCTTGGTAAATTTCCAGATTTTTGGGCCAACTTTGAAAATTCATAACTAATTCTAGAAAACTCAAATTAAAGTGGTTCAAGTTTCTAAATGAAGCTTACTGAATTTACTACAGGAGAAAAAATATCAATTTGTCCAAATTATTGGCCATTAATACAGTTTAATTCGTGAAAATCCACTGTTCATATGGTCATTTTTTAATTTTTCCAAATTTTTTCCTTAACTTTGGAAAGTCATAACTTTCTGTCTACACATCCAATTTTGACAAACTTTGACTCATTTTAAAGATTAGGATGTGTAATATGTTTCTGGAAAATTTCAAACTATTTGGAGCTCATTTGCGCTGTTTTACCTTCAACTCAAGTTTAGCCTTTGTTAAGGGCTTTGGACCCTTTTAAAGGTAGTTGCATGCTTACCTTCCTCTCTTCAATACATATAATACTTTTACATGATAATCTAGCATGCTTAGCCTATTTACACAGCTCATACATCATGCTTCATAGTGCATAAGTTTAACATACAATTTTTCAAAAATCTATAAAAATAACATGAAACCACATTCCACTTGAACAAGCATTCCCTTGCATTTGAAAATCACCCACCTTTACTCTTGTGGTTCCTTGCCTTTGTTCTTGGAACTTTGTCCTATAAGATGTTATTGTGGAAGGGTGAGATTTCATAGAAATCTCCATAGAAAAAACACCAACACACTCACCAAATGCATGATCATCATTTATTATTTGGCTAGTGATGCATGAACATGTGATACTCATGTTTTCAAACATTTTTCACATAACCATGGCATGTTAAATCATACTATCACACATTCAAATATCACCAAATTAACTTACAATAAGGCACAAATCATAAACAATCATCAATGCTAACATTAGTGTAGGGTTAGTAGCTTTTGCTACCTTTCTTCCTTAACTTTGCCTTGTGATTTTTGCACTTCCCTCTTGCTTTTCAAATTCTCCCCTTAGCAATTGGACTTCCTACATATAATATGATGCATTGAGCATCAACATTAAGTCATTTCCAAGGCATTATAACAACTAAAAGTCCATAAAACTCAATCTTAGCAATTTCAATCCTTAAACTTCCAAATTTTTCAATTTTGATTCTAATGCTTCCAAATTTGTTTTCTCACTTCTATCCTACACAATTCTGCCTTCTAAATCAATTGGGTGCATCAAATCATCAAAAAGTCAATCCTTCCCCCAAGAACAGCAGGAATCTAAAAATGCACAGAAAATTTCAGCAAGTGTGGTTTCTACTTTCTATCATCACACACATGCATAAAATCATTTCTCGATCATTTCCCAATAATTTAACAACATAAAAACTTCCTTCCCCATGCATGATCAGTTTCACCCAGCCAAAAATTCAATATGAGCTCAAATCACTTCAAACCAAATGCCAAAATGTTGCAAATTGCATGAGAAGTTGTTTGGTAACATTTGATTGATCTAGATCACTCTCTTCTTGATTTTCTCTCTCTAAAACCTAAATCTCCAGCAACTCAAATACGTCACCATATCAAGAATTACACCATTCAAAAGGAAGAGAAGAGCTTGTAGATCAATTTCATGAAAAGAATTGAGCTCTTACCTTGAGTTTAGCTTGATTCCACTTCTTCTTCCTCCTCTTGAAGTGACACCTTCTCCCTCTATTTCTGCAAGTCCTGATCGGTGATTTGGGCAGAATGAGGGCTGTAAATCTGTTTTAAAGTCTGTCCATTAGTAAAAATAATTGTGGGGTCCACTTACACTGGTAGGGTAACTTTATACTGATGTAATCTACCACTTTGAGTTAAATATCCCTCTTGCTTTACCTCTTTGAATAAGAGGGCACCAAGTGGCACTCCTTATGTCCCCACAATCTCCTTTTTAAAAGTAAAGTAGCTTTAAGGTTACTTTACCCGAAAATTTTCTTCCGAAAATGCTTTTCAGGGATTTTCTGATCACTTGACCAAGTCAGTGTTCTTAAAAATTCCTATAATTTCTCTGCTCTTTTAAACATTTTTCCTTTCTCAATTCTCATTCTGGATGTGCCTTTAATTAATTTCGGAAGAAAACCCTATTTCGGGGTTTTTCCGGGTCTTTTTCTTCCATTTTGCCAAACCATTTGTGACTTTTCCTTGAAATCAAATATTTGAGGCCTCTGGGTATTTTAAATAATTATATTTGACTAATTATTTTCTTAAATAGTTAAATATTAAATAACCTTTAAAATTCCAGCAAAGGTTATTTATGTCATTCTGACCTAAACTAGGCATCAATTATTGATCAGTGAATTTTTCTCTATCTTTTGGTGCTCTAAAATTTTTTCTGATATTTTGGTCAAACTTTGACCAAAATGCTCTTGAATTTCGTAATGACAAATTGGTTCCAACTTTCAAATTTACACTTTGGTCCTCCAATTCTAAAAATGTCATTTTGGTCCCTACTCTTCCAAAGTTCCTCTTTTACCTTTTGGGCCATTAATTAATCCATAACTATTCGATTAGCTTTTCTGCCTGCCTACAGAAAATACGTATATCACACCTTTCCTCATATTATAAATACCATGTAATCATTTACAGTAGTAACACAAGCAACAAACATTGCAATGCATAAAGTCTTCAGCGTCTTTGTCTTTATCCATTTATTTCCTCTCCTTCTAGAATGATTTTGTCTTTATCGATTTGTTTCTTCCTCCTCTAGAAATATCAAATAGTGACATCTAAAGAGAAATCCTCATTTATCAAAATTCCCATTAGGCTGTTATTGGAAAAAATTATTAATATAATTAAATTTTATTAAGAATCTATGTCCATATAATATGATGCATATGTAAGTTCTTCAAACTCAAGCAAGGGAAGTTATATATATATATATATATAGCCATCAAGATCATGACCTATTTCTTTACATAGTGCTATTATGTTGTAGATAATGAAAATCGCAGAAATCCCATCGCCCATCTTACTCTGGTCATGCTTTTCATTCTAAACCACATCTATATATGTAACAAATTATACATCTGTATAATTTTTTTAAGAAATTATTTAACAAAAATAATGATAATTGACAAAAAAAATTAATAATAATTTCCACAATTCAAAAACCCCAAACAAATTAGGATGATTTATTTTTACCCCTTCTTTTACAAAATTTAGCAAACCAAAAACCAAATCCCGACTAAATAACTTGAAATAATGATTTCATTTTCATTTTTCTAATTTTTTTTAGAGTTAAAACTTGATCGAAAGAAAACAAGATAAAGAAAGGTCGAAAATGATTTAGATTCCATGCTTGTGGATCTAAAATGATTGTCCTTATCAATAGATAAAGGTCGAATATAAATTTTTTATTCCTTGGTAATGTATGGATATGAAATAATTGGTACGAAACTAATTGGCCTTCTAAAGAATAAATAACATGTTGTTACTTTTGGATAAATTTAACAATGGTCCCCGTTAATAAACTTTTCATTGATAACATATAATTGCATTTAGGTTCTCCATTAAGGAAGAAGGAGTACTAAATTTGGATCCCATCACAACTTAATCCCCAGAATTAACATGGTTAGTTCTAGTTAATAAGTTGATACCAACTTAATTCCCAGAATTAACAAGGTTAATATCCCAACTTTTTTGGGAGAAATGACAATCCAAGACCATCTAACAAGGTTAATATCCACTTTGATCATAAATATTTACCTATTTTTAATTACATTATTTATGCTAGTTAAATTAGTTAATATGTTATATTTTTTTTTGAAACACCTTAATTAGCTTCCTCAATTTGCCCCTCTCTTACTTGATTATTGTTGAAAGAGCAACAATAGGGGTGATTTGAGGAAAAAATTGATAGAAATTAGAAATAATTCTACATTAAAACCGAAATCAACTTACCAATTAGGTTCTACGTTAAATACAGAAATTGTACTAAATTGGGATCCCATGACAACTTAATTTCCAGATTATTATTTGAGTCTATATCATTCATTGGAACAATGAAATCTATGAGTATCCAGGGCTGGGTCCCATGCATGTCTCAAAACAATAATTCAATGGGGAAACATCCTCCGTGTCTATATAATTCCTCTCTGTTTCTCCTTTATCATCATCACTTTAAGCACTGAGTCTCTCTAATAATGAAGTTTCCACTCCTTTCCATCATTGCTTTTATCACTGTAAGCTTTCACTCTCTAATTTCTTTGTCTTCACTTTTATAGTTTATATTCTCCGCCACAGAACTAAGCTGAATAATGTGTGTCTCTGTGACTTCGCACACAAACACATATACACGAAATTGCAGGTTGAGTTTGTGGCAACGCATGATGCCTTACCTCCTGAGATTTATTGGAAGTCTATGCTTCCCAATACTCCTATGCCAGAACTCCTTAAAGATCTCCTCCACCCAAATGGTGGTTAGTATTATAATTCATGCGTATTTTGTGAGGTTCAAAATTCACATGACAAATAAATGCTACAGTTTCTTTAAGTTGTTTCATTTAACCTTGGGCAACTCAGGCAGCGACGGTGGCGGTAGCGGTGCAGCCTTACACAGTTTCCATGTGATCGACGAGGATGGTGCACAGTATATGGCTCGACGGTGTTATCGGCGCTATACTTTGTATGCCAACAAGACCCAACTCCTTTACAAGTCCAATGAGATTATCTTCTTTTTGGAAAAGGACTTGAAGGCTGGTCATAAAATGAACTTGCGCTTCATGAAGTACACCTCCATTGTTAACGTTGTCTTTTTCCAGACTCGTCAAGTCGTAAAATACATTCCCCTTTCTTCAAACAAGGTGTGTCTGTGCGTAGTATCAGATTCATTAATTCCAATGGGAAAAGGGATGGAACAGAATCATATATGTTACTACCATTGTCAACCTCCGATGTGTAATGTAAGAGTAAAGGAGCACAATGATTATTTTAAAATTATTTGGGGTTTAGAAACAAGAGGAAAACATTTTGAAATATTACTTTGAGAAACTAGAAGAATTATGAAGGGGTTTATCTCTCCAAAAAGTAGCTTAAATCATTTTAAAGCTAATTTTTTGAGAATTAAGGGTCTAATTTTCCAAAATAATTCAAAAAATAGTTAGAAGTTATTGTTTGGCCTGAAAACGCGCTTTTTACCAACAATTCACTTTTGATGCATTTGAGGTTTTTTACGTAACATCTCTATGCCTCAAATACGCCTTGCAAATCTCTTTTAAAAATTTTTGGGATGTTACGGGGGTTGAATCTGGTCCTCAAAATAAAACCTCAATTAATTTTTTCTTCCAAATTTATAATTGTTCCCCAAATTATCATTATTAATGGTACCTATTAAGGAAGATCCTATCAACGAGTAAATGCACATGATTAGAAAGGTAGTTTAAGAAAACCATATATGTTATCTGATATATAATGCTTTTGTGGTTACTCACAGATGAAAGAAATATTGAACAAGTTTGGCGTGAAAAATGGGTCAATGAGTGCTGAGGTAATGAAGAACACAATTAACACCTGTGAAGAGCCAGGTATCAAAGGAGAAGACAGGTACTGCGCAACATCGTTAGAAGCCATGGTTGATTTTGTTACTCTAAAGCTTGGGAGAAGTGTTAAAGCTTTGTCCACAAGGGCGATGAATCAAACAAAGGGAGAAGTAGAAGAATACGCAATAATGCAAGGAGTGAAGAAGGTGGGAGAGACACAGGTGGTGTGCCATAAGCTAAATTATGTGTATGCTGTGTTTCTATGTCACAAAATAGAGAACACAGTTGCCTATACGGTGCCATTGGAGGGTGCTAATGGGAGAAGAATTAAAGCTTTTTGTGTTTGTCACAGAGACACATCAAATTGGAACCCAAAACATTTGTCCTTCCAATTGCTAAAAGTGAAGCCAGGGACTGTTCCAATATGCCACTTCCTTTCTCAAGGCACTGTTTTGTGGCTTCCAAAACAAAACTAATTTCAGTTTCAATGCTATGCTCAAAATAAAGGCAATACCAACATCGGTTGGCTTTAGCATATTTAGTACTCTAAAGTGTTTTAAACAATATTTTCTCCACTAATAAATACTTATGGTTAACAAAGTAAGGCAAACAATAGATAGAGTGTGAAATAAATGGCATATCTTGTTAAATACTTAATGTGTGTGTTATATCCCAAATTTTGCGTCTAAAATTTTAAGAATGAACCTAAATGACAAATGGTACCAAACCCAATTCTATGAAGTTTCCTATCAGGTAAAATCATCCTCTGGAATTATGTAGCATTTGAATCATCCTCTGGAATTATGTAGCATTTGGCTCAATAAAGGAAAGTCAAAAGTGGAAGAAAATGAAAGGAAGAATGTATGTAGAAGCAGAAAGAACAAGGAAGGGGTAAATAGGGAAGTAGAAAGGAAAGAAAGGGTAAAAATATCATTTTGCCAAATGTAGAAAAAGTAAGGGTATCATAGTCATTTTGAAAAAGTAAGGGACTAAAGTGTCATTTTGAAAAGTAAAAGACCAAAGTATTATTTTAAAAGGGACCTATGTGTAAATTTGAAATTCATACGGGCAATTTGTCATTTTGAAAATTCAAGGGCAATTGGTAAATTGAGGAAAGTCAAAGGGTATTTTAGTCAAAGTTTGACCAAAAATATCATAAAATTTTACAGGACACCGAAAGGTAGAGAAAAATTCACTAATTAATAATTGAGGCCCAATTCAGGTTAAATTGACAAAAATAACATTATTGGGCAAAAATACTAGGAAAATAGAAAATAACCAAATTAATATTAACTTTTGAAATTAAAACTGGGCATGATTTTGAATTGAAACTGTCCAGAACTTATTTTTCCTCCCAAGTTTATTCAGTTATCTTCCCACAAAACTTAGAATCACTCAATTTAAATTTTTCTACAATTAATTATGATTTTTCAAAGTTAAAGCCATTTTTGGAGTGTTATGAATAGTAATCCGAAAGCAAAAATTCTTAAACTCCAAATTCCATAAGTTATGGCTAACTAAAGTGATTTCAAATGCTTTCGCTGGGAATGTTAATAGGATAAAACTAAGGGTATTATAGTGTGTGTGTGTGTGTGTCACACTTAAATAAGATTTTTTAAGTGCATGTATTTGCCGTTAGCATGACTTGTTTATGTACTTTAATGCATGATATATACATACGATTTGGATATTCTCATTTTTCTCACACTTGTCATCTTTGAAAGCACATAAAGAATCTCACATTGGCCCTTGTAATTTGGTTCTTATATCAAAGCATAAGAGTGACTCTAAACAAAAAATGAAAGAAAGAAAAGGATTATATGTATAAAGAGATTATAAAGTGAATCTCACAAAGTAACTCTCTTTTATGTCATTCATCTGTGTTATATTCCGGATTTTAGGTCTACAAGGTCAATAAACAATTTGAATTAGATAGGCTACTAACTTAGCTGATTAGCAGACTGAATTGCAAATTAAATTTTACCTAAGGCTCTTTGTAAAAGTTCCTATGACTAATATAAATAAATATGATGAGAGACTCTATCAGTTTGAAAAACTGTCGCAACCAATATTTCTAATCTCGAGGTTTGTTGTTGTCTAGCCATAGCATCCAATCAATAGGGCTCTGCTTCAACAATGAGGGTTGTGGCTTCTGCTCTGACTTGGTATCTTGCCATTGGTCCAAAATCTTCTAATATGAAGTGATGGTTGAACCTGCTTTCAAAAGTTCTCCCAAGGAAGAACTGTTGCCACATCGTGGTGATGACCGAACGAAAAAGTAAGTCAAGATTCTTGACGATAATGAGGCTGAAGATAATATGCAGGCGGATTACTCCTTGCCATCGACTACCAAAGTAAATGTCTCTCATGCTTTTGTTCTTGAAACTCAGGTAGCTCATACTATCAGACAGGGTGAAGCTTCCAATATGATGATAGCTGATCGTACCAATGTAAGGACTACTCCAATCACTGCAAATATTGCAAGAACGAGGGTTGATGGTGACCCTTCGTTTAAAGACAAACTACTGAATACAAAAATTCACTTTAACGAAGATGAAGAAGAGGATGAGTTAATCCTCACCCAAGCTGAACGGCACCATTCCTATGGTGACTTTCGTAAACCATGTCCTTAATGCTCTAAATAAGAGAATGCAGTTTGAGAATAGTTAAGCTTCTGGGCTGCCCTATAGGTTATCACCAACTACCAATCCACCTACAGAATATCTAGAAACTAGTTGGAGATTTCAGAATCACTGATTTAGATAAGGGTTGTGTCATGATTAGATTCAAGAATGATTTAGATTTTCAGAATGCTCTTCTCAATAGTACATGGGTTATCTATGGGCATTATTTAACAGTTCAACCATGGTCACCATCATTCAAGCCTACTCAACACAGAATTTACCAAATTGTGGCATGGGTGAGGTTGACTTGCTTACTGGCAAGATACTACCACAAGAATATCATCCGCTCAATCGGCAGTGTTTTCGGTGAAGTTTTAAAGATAGAGTATAATACAAAATCTAGAGATAGAGGGAAGTTTTGCAAGGTTGGTTGCCATTATTGACCTCACTAAGCCTCTTATTTCCAAGATTTAGGTTGACGGAGAGACGATCTATGTAGAGTACGAAGGGCTCCTGACCATCTACTTCTCATGTGACAGATAAAGGCAGCTACAAGAAGCTTGCCTGGAGCTCAAATCATCGAATGGTAATAGCGCTCATAAAGGTCAAGCTGTTTAACCAGAGCATACTAAGGATTCTCTCATTAACCCATGTGAAAAAGCACAATTTGGTGAGTGTATACAAGTGCAATAGTGGCAGTGCACGATTGACAGAGGTGGTAGAAAAGACAATGGACCAAGCAATAACGTGGGCTGAGCCTGCTAACCCATGGCAGGTTGGGTTAGGAAAATGAAGGCCCATTTGGATGTGGGTCTTTTTTACCTGCACCTACCTAACCCACAACCACAGTCGGCTGGCCGGCCAACCTAAGGTCAGCTCGCTTTTTTTTTTCTTGTTTAATAACAACTAGAATAAGTGAAGTGAACAGTGAAGGGTGAAATGTAAAGGCACAAGCAGCATCTTCTATTTGTCTTCTCCACCCTATTCCCTCCCCTTTTAAACCTTAAAACCAACAGACAACACTACTTTTCCAGCCTCCAATAGTCCACATTGGTCGTCGCCGCTCACCACTCCAGCTCCAGCAGTCCACTGACTCCACTTGGCAATTGGCAGTTCAGCACTAATAATCGGCTTGCTGCCACTCAGCACTCGACAAATCCCCAGTGACTACTTTGACAGCGTCCTCTTCCATCAAGATCAGGTTCCTCTTCCACTCTAAAAAATAAATGCCTTTGATGATACAAGGATGGTGACATAAGTAAAAGAAAAAAAATAGAGTTGAGAGAGAAATAAAGGAAGGAAATGAAAAAGGGGTTGAGTGTGAAAGCGATGAAAAGAAAGAGGAATATGATAAAGTTGGCAAGTGTGTTACCTCTTTGGGATTGTCATTTTGTGGTGATTTGAAAAGTTGTAGAACAGAGAGGGAAGAGAGAGTGGGTGGGTGCTGGTCATGCTACTACAGAGTTGGGAAAAAAGTTTAAAAAAAGTGTGGGCTAGGTTGGATAAATCCCAGCCTGTGTGGAAGCGAGTGGTAGGCTAAACCCGCAGTGGGTTACGAGCTGGCCCACTTTACCAATTCTACCAAGTAGTAAGGGACTTTATTCAAGCTCACGCTACGATGTCCTAAAAATGGGCACATTTGCCAAGGAGGATCGTCAACCATTATATGAGAATGTCAGAGCTTCTCCTAATGTAACAACCGACATGGTCAGGCGGAAAAAAAACAATCATAAAGTTACAAAAAAAGTGGAGTCAAACCATAGGCACCCAAAAACTACTCAAGCTTTTTCAAACGCATATAGTATTTTCAACTCTCCTTACTACAAGTCTATTCAGGTTGCCACGACCTTTGATGGAGACAATAATTCAGTTATCACCATTAAATATACTAGAATCCCTAAAAGGGGGTAGTGGAATTCCATTTTGGGCCAGACTTCACGCTATCAGGCCCATCATTCAAGTGAGGGCCCCTACTCAACACCTCCTAAACCACCAAATCGTTACACCTCTCATCGTGGTGTCAAAATTTCCTCCAGGCTTTTAATCCATAAGTTAGGAGCTAAACCCAATGGACATAGAACAAGCACATCATTCAAAGCTCTAAAAGAAATTGCAAGAGGTATGCAAGGTAAACAACAAGAAGTGACGAACCAAGATGGGATGGCAATGTTTGTTGAGGGAGTTGAACCAACTTATTCTCCTAATTGTTAATTATTATGTCAATTATTACATGGAATTGTCAAGGAGCCTTTGATAAAAGGTTCCCTTCAATTTTTAAATCCTTGATTGCTAATCATAAGCCTGACATTTTTGTGATAATGAAACTACGTACATCAAGTGCAATGCATGTAAGGTAATTAGAAAACTTGGTTATCAGCACTCCCATCATGTTGAACTATTCTCAGGAGGAATATGGCTATTTTGGACCGATAAGGTGGCTATGAATGTTCTCTCCAAACACCTTCAATTCATCTATGTGCAAGTGCAATATGTTCCAAACAATATGACTTTCCTATTCACCCTACTTATGGCAGTCCGCAAGCTGGTATTAGGAAGTTTCTCTGGTAAGATTTGTCATACCTGGCGCCTCAGTATGATATTTCATGGCTAATGGCAGGTGATTTTAGTGCTACCATTCATATACGCAGGTGTGGATTTGGTAGGCCAAATTTGGGGTGCAACTATTTTAAGGAATTCATTCACCAGCATGGGCTAATCGACATAGGCTTTAATGGGCCTAATTTCACTTGGAAAAGAGGTACTCTTTTGATATTCCTGGATAGAGCTTTATGTAACCATACTTTTATCAATGTATTCACAAACAGTTGGGTTGATCACTTGCCAAAGGTGCTATCAGACTATAGGCCAATCCTTATTAATCTAGGCCTTTGTCATAGACCCAACAATAGAGAGAAGCCATTTAGATTTCTTGGTTGACTCAGTCGGACTTCTCTAACCTCTTCAAGGAGCATTTGAATTCATCTCAGGATATTATTAGTGACATTACTTCCTTCTCATCGGCAATAAAGTTCTGGAACACACGTTTTTAGGGAAATTGGGCAAAAAAAAAGAGGCACATCCTTACTCAATTGAAGGGCATTGAAATTAAACTCGAAATCCAAGCTACTTTTGATTCCTTGAGCAATATAGAGCAATCACTGCAAGAAGATTACGAGGAGATAGGTTCTCAAGAGGAGCTTCTATGACTCCAAAAATCATCCTCGAAAGGTATTTATCTGGGAGACTAAAATACTGCTTACTATCACATGAAAGTCTTAATTGAAAAATGATGTAACCCCATTATTTAGCTTAAATCAATGTAAGGAGACTGGTTCACGAATGAACAATCCCTATTTTTGATGGCTCGTGATTTTTTTTGTCAAATTGTACTCCCTAGAGGATCCCACTTTTAGTAACACCTCTCTTCTATAGCTTCATTACTCATTAGGGATCTTAAATTACCCACTTGAGAGCCATTAAATGAACTAGAATTAGTTAACCAAGTGACATTCAAAAATTCTCAAAATAGCCACTATTTACATAGTCGCTTAAAAATTTTGGCCAACTTTGAAAATTTATAATTAATTCTAGAAAAATCCCAAACAAGTGGTTTAAGTCTCTAAATAAAGCTCATTCAATTTTGTACGGGAGAAAATACTCATTTGAGCAAGTTAAAACTCAAATACCCTCTTAATCCTTGTGGAATTTCACTGTTCATTTGGGCCTCTAAAACAGGACTTCGTAGCAGCCAACTTTATACTTCACTGCGGCTGTAAAACCTCTCTTGCTAAGTTTTATTATTCATTAGAGACCTTAACTATACCACTTGGAATCATGAAATGGCCTAGAGTTAGTTAGTCAAGTGACTCTCAAAATTTTTCAAAATAATTACTATTCACTTGGTAACTTAAAAACTTTGGCCAACTTTGAAAATTTATAATTAATTATAGAAAAATTTCACACAAGTGGTTTAAGTCTCTAATTAAAGCTTATTCAATTCTTTATATGGGAAAAATACTTATTGGAATGAGATAAAGCTCAAACACCCCCTTAAACCATGTGAAATTTCATTGTTCAAATGGTCAAAATAAGGGACTTTGCTGTGGCGAACTTCGAGTTTCGCTACGGTGAACTTTTTAAGCTGAAAGTGAAATTGCTCTTGGACATAGTTGGCTGCGGTGAACTTTTGACTTCACTACGGCGAACTCCTCTAGACTTGCCTTTCTGACCACCTTCGCCGTGTTGAACTCTAGACTTCGCTGAGGCGAACTTTGTGCTGTCAAAATTTCTGGTTTTTTGCTGAACTTTGAAAAATCATATCTTTTTGTAAACAAGTAAAAATTAAGCAATATAGGACTCTATAGAAAGCTTATAAAGAGACCTACTTGCATGAAAAAAATTCATCACCATTGGACTTTATTTCCTCATTTTATCCAATTTTGTCACAATTAAGGGCCTTGGACCCTTCACTTGTGATTTTTCATCCTCAATCTCCTTTTCTCATGCAATTCACCTCATTATACATACAACCAACATGCTTGGCATATATTTACTCTACTCAACATAAATTGCTATAAAAGAGCATCTAATCATACATTCATCCAAAATGCACACATACACCAAGATATGCACAACATGTGCAGCGTTTCCTTTTGCATTGGAAGCCTCCTGCCTTTCACCCTTGCACCTTTGCCCTTACTTCTTGAGCTTGTGACTATGGTTAGTCATTGGAAAGAATGAGATTTTTAAAAAATCACATTAGCAATTATCTCTAACTAACACATCAACATGCATTATTATTAAATGTCAACTAACAAGGCCATGAAACTAGTAACAAAATCTTACTCATGTTATCATATTTGCAGAAGGCCAAGGCAATCATTGCATAGCTATAACCATGCACACTCAAAAGCAAGGATTTACATGTTGTATGGCTACAACCATACCTCATACATGGCAATCAACACACACAACAATCAAATGCAATGTAAATGTAAAAGTTAGAGTTTATGCTACCTTATTCTTGACTTAGCTTTCCTAATGACTTGAGTTGGCTTCCACTTGAACTTGGTGACTTCTTCTTGGACACTTACATTCCTACACATGTCATAGTGTACTCAACTTCAATATCTTGTCATTACATAGTGCATTATAACACTTTGCACTCTCAACCTTAACCTTAACTTTTAACTTAGCTATTTATGTTTTCAATACTTCCAAAATTGTGCTTCTACCTTACACAATTTTGCATTCTAAACTCAATGGAAGCATCAAAACACTCAAAATCATACTCTTTCCCCCTTGAACCTCAGCTGCACGAAATTTACCAAAAATGGGAGGAAATGGAATTTTGCAACATCTCTTTGCTCATACATGCATAATTCCACTTCTACACTAATCTCCAACCATTTAATAACATCAAGATATGCATAATCATTCCTGATCAATTTCGGTCAGCCACAAGGTTAGGGTTCAATGCCAAAATTCATCTCAACCTCAAATCAACTTAAACTAAACATCAAGATGTAGCAAAACATGCATAGAGTTGACTTGAGGCACTTAATGCTTGTGATTCTTGCAACTCATTCTCTTTCGCAAGCCTTCATCATCAAAACAGCCAACACAACCATTTATCAATAATTTTAAACCGAGTTAAATGGTAGAGTAGAGGTCATAGATGGGTTCTATAGAAAGAAATGAAGCTTGTGATTCTTGCTAAAACTTATTTTGGCTTGAATCTTCACGCTTCTCTTCCTTTGTTCTTCTCCATCGACCTATCTCTCTTCTCTTCTGGTTGGCCACAAAAATGGGAGCAAAAATGAACTTAGGAGCCTTTTAAAATCTATCCACATGAATTAAAATGGGTTGTGGGGCCCACTTGCACTGCCAGAGCAATTTTACATAAGAGCTTGACAAGTGGCAGCTCTCTAACCCCACAACTCCACCTTTCCCAAATTACCCTTACTTTATCTGATTTCCATCCACCGGAAATGCTTTTTGAGACTTTCCTTATCACTAAGGTTATCTCAGACCCTCAAAAATTCCCATAATTCATAATCTTATTACAATATTTTTCTTTCCTTAAAACTCATTTTGAAATGCCCTTAATTAATTTTCTTCTGAAAACCTTGATCAGGCAATTTTCGGTCTTTTGTACTGCCATTCCGGCAAACTATTTCTGACTATCTGCTAGAAACAATTTTATAAATTAGGGCTCCAAACACTATTTTTAGCCACTTTAACATTACATTTATGAGGCCTCTTAACAATTTAAATAATAATATTTGGTTAAAAACACATTAAATAGCCAAAATATTAATTACAGTAAAAATTTCCCATGAAGGGTATTTTTGTCCATTTAACCTTTTCTGAACATCAATTACTGATCAATGACTTTTTCTGTACCTTCTGGTGCCTAGGGTCATTTTCTGGTATTTTGGTCAAAATTACCAAAATGACCTTGACTTTTCTCAAAATGACTGTTTTGCCCTTACATTTCTTTTGCTTGCAAAGTGGCACCATTGGCATCTTTTATGCTTTTATTCACTCTTCAGACCCTTCATTACTTTGTAGCCTGTCGTTTAGCATTTATCCTTAGTTACTGAAAATTGAGGATGTTACAACGACCAACTCTTCTTACCACATGGAAATTCCTCTCAGGTGCACTTTACTGCGGCAAACTCCTCTAGACTGACGTCTTTGAGCACTTTCACCACGGCAAACTTTGGACTTTTCTGGGGCAAACTCTGCTGCTGTCAGTTTTATGGTTTTTAGCAGAACTTTGAAAATGCATAACGTTTTGTACACATATCCAAAAATTGAAAACCATAGCTCATTTTAAAGCTTATACCATGAACTAATTGACTAGAAAGTTTCATGGAATTTGGAGCTCATTTTCTAATTTTTGGTCCATTTATGGCATAATAAGGGAGTAGATGCCTTTTTGAGGGTTTTTCATACTCAATTCCCTTCTATTCATGCATTTCACACCCTAACACATGCATTCAACATGCTATGCATATTTTTACATTACTTGACACCAAATTGCTATATAATAGAACATTAACATACATTCATCCAAAATAGCACATATACATAATAGCATGCACAACATGTGCAACATTTCCTTTAGAATTGGAAGCCACCACACCTTTCACTCTTACACCTTTGGCCCTTGCTTCATGAGCTTGTGCCTATGGTTAGTCATTGGAAAGAATAAGATTTCAAAGAAATCCTAGTAGCAAACATCTATAACTAACACATCAACATGCATGATTATTAAATGTCAACTAACATGCCATGAAACTAGTAACAAAACCTTACTCATGTTATCATATTTTTGCACAAGGCCAAGGCAATGATTGCATAGCACCAACCATGCACACTCACAAGCAAGGATTTACATGTTGTATGGCTACAACCATACCTCATACATGGCAAATCAACACATACAACAACCAAATGCAGTGTAAATGTAAAAGTTAGAGTTTATGCTACCTTAAACTTGACTCAGCTTTCCAAATGACTTCAAGGCTTCTTACTTGAAGTTGGTGGCTTTCCTTTGGTAATTCACCCTCCTACATATGTCATAGAGTACTTGCATCAATACAAGTCGTGTATAGTGCATTCCAACACTTAGCAACTCATAAGACTCTTTCTTGACTATTTAGAGTCCTTAGCTTGTTATCTTTACCATTTGTGATTCTAATGCTTCCCAAAATTGTGTTCTTATTTCTAACCCTACACAATTTTTCCTTCTAAATCCATTGGAAGCATCAAAATACACAAAATCATACTCCTTTTCCCTTCAACCTCAGCTGGACGAAAATTACTAAAAATTGGAGGAAATGGAATTTTGCAAGATTTCTTTGAACATACATGCATAATCCCATTCCAATATCAATTTTCTCTCATAAAAACAACTCAAAAGCATTCCTCCTCATGCTTCTTTAAATCCATCCAGCAGCCATGGGAAAGGGTTTAGTGCCAAAATCTCAAAGCAAACCCAAATCAACTCAAACTAGCTATCAACATGCACTACAACATGCATAGAGTTGACTTGTGGAACTTGTTTCTTCCATTTCTTATTCTTACTCATTTTCTCTCTTAATCCATATTCAATACTGTTGAGATAATGTTTTGATGATGACAAATATGTTTTTGAAATTATGAGTGAATTGTTTGTTTTCAGAAAAGTTTAAGATAACTTCGAGTTTTTGTGAAAGTAATGATAGAACTTGAGTTATAAGGTTTAGAACTTGAGTTACATCGTTTAAAAATGTTTTCAAAGTCTCAAACTTTCAAGAGAACTCAAGTTTTGATTCGAGTTCTGTCAAAACTTGAGTTCTGGGAGTCAAAACTCGAGTCTCGGGTTTTGGTAAAGGTTTTAGAAATGCTAAACTCTCAGAAGAACTCGAGTTTCAGTAAACGTTATCTCAAAACTCGAGTTTCATGTTTTAGAACTCGAGTTTCGAATATTGGAAGTGTTTTAGAAAATCAAAACTCTCAATGAAAACTCAAGTTATATTGGAAGTTTTGGTAAAACTCGAGTTTCATTTTATAGAACTCGAGTTTCGGGCTCTAAAGCTTTTGTGAAATTTGAAACTTCCTTCCAAAACTTGAAGTTTCAATAGAAGTTTTGGTGGAACTTGAGTTATGAGTATCAGAACTCGAGTTTCGAAGAGAGAGAAACCAAACTTCCTTCTCAACTTGAAGTTTAAGCGAAAGTTATGACATAACTCGAGTTTTGGGAAAACAGAACTGGAGTTTCGAGCTGTGGAAAATTTCTGAACTTCAAAAGATCTTTCCAAACATGAAGTTTCATTAAGAGTTTTCATATAACTTGAGTTCTGAGTGTTGAAACAAGAGTTTCGAGAAGAAAATCCTTTTAAACCTGAAACTTCCAATGAAACTTGAGTTATACATAAAAGTTTTGTTTTGAAATACCTATAACTTGAACTTTTGGCTATTGAAACTCGAGTCTCGAAGAGGATAAAATATTTCAACTTACTGGAACTTCTGAAAACCTGAGTTTTAAGTTCCACAAGTCAAGTTTTATCAAAACTCTTATTCAAACTCGAGTTACAACAAAAGTTGTGAGATTTCTTCTTTGAAAATTCTTCAATAACTCGAGTTATGAAGAAGCAAAACTCGAGTTTGCTATTCTGACAGTAACGCAGCGTGTCAGGCACTTTATACTGATCCCAAAATCTTTCCCTTTTCATGCAACGATTATTTGAATCACACCTACCATCATAAATGCTTAACTGACTTATTTATTAACAGGGAATGAAGTTTTTATTGCCTAAACAAAAAGAGATTCAAAAGGACAAAATCTCAGAATTTCATCCTACCTACTGTCAGAAGCACACAGACGCATTCAATGCGGGAGGTTGAACGAAGACGATGGGTCTAATGGAAACATAAATGTCTCTAACGGGCATTTAATACTTCTCACCTATAAAAGGTGAAGCATTCAAGACATCAAGACAGAGAACGAACATACGAGAAAACATATTCATTTCGCTGCAGCTGTCTTACTCTGTTTTTCATACTCTCATTTAAGAGCTTCAGTGATTATCATTAAATTCTCAGAAAGGAGAATATTCTTGTTCATTTATTGATTTCATGAGAGTTACTCAAGGTTGGAGAACCTTGAGTGGGTTAAGACATGAGCAAAAGTGTCTGTGGGTTAGTTTGAGTTAGGAAGGGGGAGAGTCCTTCTTCTGATTGTTTGTAATCTTTTGAGATTAGTGGATTTGAAAAGCTCAGAAGGTTCTAAGGACTGGACGTAGGTCAGGAGGATCGAACCAGGATAAATTTCTGTGTCAACTTTCTTCATACTCTGTTTTACGTTTTCAACGTTGTAAAAATTTTAATATGACCAGTTCACCCCCTCTCTTGGTTAAATCCTATCCTAACATTTGGTATCAGAGCCGGTCTCTTGTGTAAAGGACTTAACAGTCTCAAGAGCTATAAATGGCAGGATTTGGCGAACATGTTATTAGTGACGGGGCTTCCATCACCAGACCTCCAGCTTTTAATAGCCAACGTTTTTCTTTTTGGAAAATCATGTTTCAAAACTTTATTTTGGCTACTGACTTAGATTTATGGGATGTTTTTGAAATTGAAAACTTTGTTCCCTAAAAGAAAGTCAATGACGTGCTTGTTCCTAAAACTCGCAGTGAGTTTTATGAACAAGATTTGAAGAAAGCTTTACTTAACAGAAAAGCTGTTTTAATGTTGCTGGCTGCATTAAATGAAGATGATTTCTTCAGGATATGCACTCTCCCTTCAGCCAAACACATGTGGGAGGCATTGGAGATAGCATATGAAGGAACTGAAGCTGTAAAGGAGGGAAGAGTAAACACTCTCACTACTGAGTATGATCTACTCACAATGAAAGAAGGAGAAACCATTGCAGAGTTTGAGATGAGACACACTCACCTCATCAACAAGCTGGCTGCTCTTGGAAAGACCTACGACCAACGCACCCAAGTGAGAAAAATCCTCAACATTCTCACTGACAAATGGGAAGCTAAGGTCACGACCATCAAAAAATTAAGAGGAGAATCAATGATGTCCATGGCTGCTCTCTTTGGAAGCCTTGCTGAGTATGAGAGCAAACAAGAATTTAAGAAGGAGCTCTCGGGAATAGAAGACAGAAAGAAGAAAGGATTGGCCCTCAAGTCAATAAAGGAAAAAGAACCTGAAACAAAGCCTGAGGAAGAAGATGAAGTGGAGGACGAAGAATTGGCCATGGTCGTCCGGAGGTTTAAGAAACTTTATAGAAAAGATCAACCTCTAAGGAGATTTCAAAAGGATGCTTCTAGCAAAGAAATTATTTGCTTTGAGTGCAACAAGCCAGGCCACATGAAAGCTAACTGTCCACAGCTATCCCAACGAAACAAGGAAAAGAAAAAGTTCAAATCCTTCAAGAAGAAGAAGGCATACGTTTCTGGGATATGGGGAGATAGTTCATCAGAGGATGAAAGTGAACCTGAGGAAGAAGCCAACATTTGTCTTGTTGCCCAAGAGGAAGCAAATTCAAAGACAGATGAGGTAATCATAGCTGAACCCACTTATGATGAATTACGATTAGAATATGATGAAATGCATTCTGAACTTCTTAAATTTGCTAAAGAATTAACTAGCCTAAGAAAGAAAGTTAAAGAACTTGAAAAACCAGTAACGAAAATAGTAATAGAGGAATGCTTAGAATGTCTAGTTTTGAAAAAGGAAAATGAACGTTTAAGTAAGACTCTTGAGAAATTTACTAGAGATAGTGAAATATTGCAAGTTATCCTAAAAAGCCAGAAAGTGGTAAATGATAGAACTGGAATAGGTTATAACCCAATTAGTGATAAAAGAAAAGGAAAGAAAAGATACGGAGGTAAAAGTTATCTCAAGTATTTCCAAAAGTCCATTCATACATCTGAACCATTTGCATCATGTACTTACTACAACAGAAAAGGGCACAGAACCTCTTATTGTTATTTCATGAAAGGGAAAACATTAGGAACATATAAATGGATACCCAAAGGAATGCATGAATCATGTCAAACTAACCTCAAAGGACCCAACAAGCTTTGGGTACCTAAAACAATAACTTGATTTCTTGCAGGTATGTCTTAGAGTATCCAAATCAAATAAATGGTATATTGATAGTGGATGCTCAAGACACATGACAGGGGACAAGAGTAAATTTCTCAACCTGTAATCAAAGGATGGAGGAAAAGTAAGTTTTGGAGGAAACCAATCTGGCAAAATCACTGGAATTGGAGAAATTGGAAATTCAAATGGATTGCCAGTGAAGGATGTTTATCACGTGGAAGGACTTTGTCATAACTTACTGAGTGTAAGCCAGAGCACTGATAAAGACAACTGGGTTATATTTGACTCACAAGAATGCTTCATTATCAACAAAAAGGATTTGGCAATTGACAAAGAGAAGATAAACATTCAACTACGAGCACCCAGGGATGGTAACTGTTATACTATTGATTTAGAAAATTCTTTTGCTAATTCATGTTTCATTAGTCAAGCAGATGAAAGTTATCTATGGCATAAACGTTTAGCTGATGTGAATATGAATCAACTTGACAAGTTAATTAAACATGATTTAGTTCAAGGCATTCCAAAGCTCAAAGTTAAAAATGATTTGATATGTGATGCTTGTCAAATGGGAAAGCAAAACAAATCATCTTTCAAATCCAAAAATGAGATTTCAACCAAAAGACCTCTTGAACTACTTCACATGGATTTAATGGGTCCAGCAAGAGTTAAAAGTCTTGGTGGAAATCTTTATACACTTGTCATAGTTGATGATTATTCTAGATTTACATGGACTATGTTTCTGTCATCAAAAGATGAAACCTTTGAATTATTTGTTATATTTGCCAAAAAGGTCCATAATGAGAAAGGTATGTCTATTGTTTCCATTAGAACAGATCATGGAGGAGAGTTCGAGAATGGGGATTTTGCAAGTTACTGTGAAGGAAAAGGAATCAATCACAACTTCTCGGCTCCTAGGACTCCTCAACAAAATGGAGTTGTTGAGAAGAAGAACAGAGTCCTGACAAACATGGCACAAGCTATGATGATTGAAAAACAAATGTCACAAGTCTTCTGGGCAGATGAAATCAACACAGCGTGCTACATCTCCAATAAGGCCTATATCAGATCATCTCTCGGAAAGACACCATATTGGCTGTACAAAAGAAGAAAACCAAATCTGTCCCATCTTCACATTTTTGGGAGCAAGTGCTTTGTCCACAACAATAGGAAGGAAAACATCGGTAAATTCAATCCTAGAGCTGATGAAGGTTTATTTCTCGGTTATTCTAATAGGAGTAAAGCATATAGAGTTTTTAACAAACGTACTTGTGTAGTTGAGGAATCAATACATGTTAAGTTTGTTGAAACTGAATCTCAGACAAAACCTTTGGCAGATGAGGAAATTGCTATTTCAAAAGATTTTCAAAATGTGCCTTCACTAGAAAATGATCCCGAGGAAGACCCTTCGGACAAACCTTTTGAAACAGCTCAACCAAAAGTGTGGAAGTACATCAGAAATCACCCTCTCAATCAAGTGATTGGAGAAGTGAATGAAGGTGTATAGACACAAAGGAAATTTTTAAGTGAAGCACAATTTTCAACTTTTATTTCAGAAATTGAACCTAAGAACGCAGAAGAAGCTTTATCTGATAATGACTGGATTATTGCAATGGAAAAAGAACTGAATCAATTTGAAAGAAATCAAGTTTGGGACTTGGTACCCCGTCCAAGTGACCATCCTGTCATTGGAACAAAATGGGTATTCAAGAACAAACTTAATGAATCAGCAGTGATTGTCAGAAACAAAGCTAGATTGGTGGCAAAAGGTTATAATCAAGAAGAAGGACTTGATTATGAAGAAACCTATGCACCAGTGGCTAGATTAGAAGCTATACGGGTTCTTCTTGCCTTTACTTGTATCAAAAATTTCAAACTTTTTCAAATGGACGTGAAGAGTGCTTTTCTAAATGGTTTTATTATGGAAGAAGTTTATGTTGAACAACCACCTGGATTTGAAGACATTTCAAAACCAAATCATGTTTACAAATTAAAGAAAGCACTCTACCGATTAAAGTAAGCTCCGAGAGCTTGGTATGAGAGATTAAGCAAATTTTTGATAGACAAAGGTTTTGTCAGAGGGAAAGTAGATACAACTTTATTTATTAAACATATTCTCTCTGATGTGCTTATAGTTCAAATATATTTTGATGACATTATTTTTGGAGCCACTAACAACACTCTCTGTAAGGATTTTCTAAGATAATGCAGGGAGAGTTTGAGATGTCCATGATGGGAGAATTGAATTTCTTCCTTGGACTTCAAAACAAACAAAGGAAGAATGGGATTTTTATAAGCCAAATCAAATATCTAAAGGAGCTCCTGAAGAAGTTTGGAATGGAACAATGCAAAAGTGTTGATACTCCCATGAGTTCCACTGCCTTGCTTGATGCTGACGTGAGTGGGAAAGACTTTGACATCAAGAGATATAGAAGAATGATTGGATCATTACTCTATCTCACAGCTAGTAGACTTGATATCCAATTTAGCGTGGGAATGTGTGCTAGATATGAAGCTGCACCTAAAGAGTCACATGCAGAAAATGTCAAGAGAATCTTCAGAAATCTAGCCGGAACCACTGAGCTTGGAATGTGGTATCCAAAAGGAAACAATGAATACTTGTTATCATACTCTGATTCTGACCATGCTGGCTATAAAACAGATAGAAAAAGCACAAGTGGTCATTGTCAATTTCTTGGAGGGTCACTTGTCTCGAGGTTCAGCAAGAAGCAATCAACCATGTCACTATCCTCAACAAAAGCTAAATATGTTGCTGCTGCTAGTTGCTGTGCACAAGTGCTTTGGATGAAGCAACAACTTCAGGATTTGGGAATGGATTTAACAGAAATTCCAATTCTCTGTGACAACACGAGCACCATAAGTCTAGCCAAGAATCCTGTGCATCACTCCCGAACAAAGCATATAGATATTCGTCATCACTTCATTCGGGATCATGTTCAGAAAAAGGATGTCAAAGTCATGTTTATTCCAACTCACCAACAAGTGGCAGACATCTTCACCAAACCTCTTGCCAGAGAGCAATTTGTAAATATTAGAAGAGAATTGGGAATGGTAAATCCCAATGAATTGTAAGTATTTTCATGTTTAATGTTTATATGTTTTGATGATTGTATACTAATTTTATCATCGGAGTGTTTTCAGAAAGTTTTGCAGGTCTCTGTTTTCATCACAAAGAACAAAGTGTGTTTTATGCCAAGCAAAACTCGAGTTCTTGAATGAGTTCTGATGATTCAAAGAAGAAAAAGTTGCGAAACTCGAGTTTTAGTTGAAGAAAACTCGAGTTTGGACAAGATTTTGAAGCAAAAATGGGTTGGAGATCACGGGACTCGAGTTTGATGTTTAAAACTCGAGTTCTGCTGAGCATTTCCTGACTTAAACTCGATGGAGGAAGAAAGTTTGTTTGAAACTCGAGTTATGGGAAGCCAAAACTCGAGTTCCAGAGGCTCTAGAGGCACAACTCGCAACAAAACTCAAGTTTCCTAAAGGGTTCAGGTAAAACTCGAGTTTACAGACGACAAAACTTGAGTTATGGTAAGCTTTTATTTTTCAGGGCCCCGAAACTCGAGTTCTGAATAAGAAAAACTCGAGTTGTAGCAAGTTTGTTCATATTCAGAACCCCAAAACTCGAGTTTGGATGAACAAAACTCGAGTTTTCAAGTGCCTGTTCATCTTTGGACCCCAAAACTCGAGTTTTCATAAATGAAACTCGAGTTATAAGGTATTTCACAATTTTTCCATGCCCGAAACTCGAGTTTTGGGTGACAAAACTCGATTTTCGAGAGTCACCGAGGCTAAATTGCTCCAGAAACTCAATTTTTCTCACTTTCCCCTTTTTTAAAAACTCGAGTTAACCTAAATCTCTCACCCAAAATTTGATTTAACTGTCCCTTTTGTCCAAAAACTGTTCCAATCTTTCTCATTACCATTTTCAAACATAACCCCTCTCTTTATACGCATTTATCCTCTCATTTTCACCGATTAACTCATCAAATTTCCCCTTCGACACTGTCGATTCTCGTTTCACCAAATTCCCAGTTTCTGTGAAATTTTCTTCAATCCAAGCCATGGCTTGCACCAAATGGTCATCGAAATCCTCTCCCAAGTCCAAGAAATCATCTGCAAGTACCCCATCTCAATCCCAAGCTTCAACCCCTCCACCACTGAAACGGGTTCGAATAACAGAGCCTTCGGAAGAGCAGCAATCAGAGGTCCCCTTGGTCAGAAAACCAAGAGGTAGCAGACCCAAATCCATCTTGAGCCCAAAGGTAAACGGCAAGACTCCAATGGTATCTGCATCTACTCAACCCGAACCCTCTCGAGCATTTCTCCCACCTCCCGGGTTTCAGGGACAAGAAAGAAAATGAAGGCTCAAAAAGCCACAACATTAGAGGCTCCTCAGTCATCTGGGTAGACAGCAGGAGCACCACCATCTGGATTCAATGTAAGCAGTGTTTACATTAATCCTCAAGTCCCTGGTGTCTTTGAAAATGCTTACAAGGATAGAGACCTGTGCCCTGCTATGTATATAGATTTGGATTATATTAAGAACTTGGGGTTAGATGTCAAGCAATATCTGGAACATTATGGTAATCTGCTTAAGATCAACATTTCTTACACCCCTGATATGATTAGGATATTTTATAATAATTTGATATCTACATCTGCCTCTGATGAGTCTGGGAAAGTTCTTTTGAGGTCTATGAAGACTAAGATCAGGGGTGCTGATATTCATATTGCCCCAGATTTAATTAATTCATACTTGGGGACACATGACTTTGATGCTGAGTTTAGGACCTTTAGTGATGAGGAAATTTTTGAGTACTTGAGGCTTGGAGAACCATTTTCTGGATTGAAGTTTGAGCCTGCAGCCATGCCTCCTGTTCAGAGGGTGATTTACTACATCTACATTAGATGTTTAGTGAATAAGGGCAAGAACTACACCCACATGTTATCCTCTGACTATCAGATGATAGCATCCATCATGCCCAAAGAAAAGAGGAACATTGGCCAGATGATTTTTGATGAGATATGGAGATTTAGATTCTCCAAGTCCAAGGTAATGGCTGTCCCTTACCCCTGCCTGGTATCCTAGATCATTGAGCTTCACAACATTTGGCATCTCCTGAAGGATCAGAAGGTTCTTCAACCTGTTTAGTTCAAGGATACTCATCCTCATAGGATGAAGATTGAGATATAGATCACTCCTGGGCAGACTACAGTACAGAGCAAGTAGAAGAAGAGAACTGTTTCAGGACCTTCTAGAGTGCCTCAGGATGAGGCCCAGTCTTCTGCCCCTCAGCAGCCCACCTCAGCACCTTCATTTGCTTAGGCATCTGTTCAGCACTTCTTAGAGATTGAGTTAAGGAAGATGGGTGAGCAGTTAACACAGGCCTTTCACTCTGAAACTCAAAACTATGTGAACAACCTTTTGTTGTCTGCTGCTGAGTACTTCACTAGGAGGTTGATTTGACCAAGTTTTACTACAGTAATTCATGTCTGATTGCATGATTTTAGAGGAATTAACTGGTTTAAAATGCATGTTTTGATATGAATTGTAGTAATATGTTTTCATGAACTTTAATTCTCATTAAGCACTCTTTGTAATGATAAAAATATCTAATTGTGTGTTATTTTAATTAATTCTCATTGATGAGTTGGGATTAGATTTTACAAGAGCCTAAAATGATTTTCAGGTCAAGGAATCAAGAGGGAGTTGCAGTGAAATGCCAATTAATTGAAGCTGTGCGTTTTGGCTTTCAAGTCACGACTTGGACTATAGTATGTCGCGACTCAATCGACCAATAGGTCACGACTAACATTATTTTATGTCACGACATAAGTGCATCTGAGGCAGAATCAGGTTATATACCTCAGATTGCGATTTTTAGAAAAAAAATCGAATGCCAGCCGCCACCTCTCGTCAGAACCCTTCCATTCTAGTCTCCTAGGGTTCTTCAAGGGTTCATGAAGTCCCTCCAACCCTAATCATTGATTGGGAATCCATTCTACACACCATTCCATCACACTTCTGCTACATCCATCATCCCACTCCATTTTCCATGGCTCTTGCTGAGATTCCAAGAACTATATCAGCTTTTCCAGAAACTATGAGAGGCTAGGATGCATTTCCTTGAGGAGTTTGATGAGAGCCTGAGCTTGGGACTACATTTGGGGAGTTTTACTTCATCCTTTCCATTATGTTCATATTATTACAGTTATTCTTAGTTAGGATATCTGAATTTCTAATGTGGATTGGATTATGAGACTTGTTCTGGGTATTTGTTTTGTAATGAGAATCTTTCATTTAGTCTTGTGAATTTGGTTGGGTTCAATCAAGGTTCGATCTGATTAAATGAGATATTCAGTTACCACAATAGGTTATTGTGTTCAACTTGTTGATACCATTTTAACAATCTCAACCAAGAACTAATTTGAAGTTGATTGAAGTTGTTATGAGCTTCTGGGTTAAGAGTCTCATTAACATTCTACTCTCACCTAAGTTTGGAAGGTTTTCTAAACTAATTAAGATTTGGTTTTCAAAGTGAGTTTCCCTCTACTTTGTGAAGTGATGAAGGCTTAATCAACACTCCGAAGGGCAATTCCATTATTGAGTTTTTCAATCTATCCAGTTTATTGTTTCAGTGACTTCTAGTTTTTCTATAAACCGAAAAAGAAAACCCAAAAACAACTTAGTTCTATTTTCTACAATTTCACTCAGTACACAACCCCCAATCTTTACCTTTCTATATGGTTCTATCACTTAGATTACATAGATTCATTTAGGCTCCTCGAAGTGAACACGACCCGGATTGCACCACTATAGTGCATTTCCATCCGGAAATTATACATTTTTTGAGGGCCCATGATAACTAGGGCATCCATCAAAATGGTGCCGTTGCCGGGGAGCCATTGAATTGGTTCTTTGTGTAATTTGGGTGTCAACTTGAGTGTTGAACTTGGGTTCGAACCGTGTGATCGAGGTTGTCTTGTGGTTGCTCTTGCATTCTGGTTGTTTTTGAGTTTTTAGAGTAGTTTTTAGCTTTGTATTTGTGTTGAATTTTCGCTGTGGTAGATTTTGGTATTCAATCTGTGTTTTCTGTCATCCTGTCCTGCAGAAAAGCTTTTGAGACCTTTAAGTTGCGACCCATTTGCTATAAGTCACGACCTTTGATCTTCTAAGCCTTGAAATTCCTCTCGGTACAATTATAGTCTGACCTGTACTTTATAAGTCGCGACTTGGGTGTACCTTTTCAACCAAAAATTTTTCTAAGTGTTCATTCTGCCAGCCAGTGCTCTTGGTACATTTTTAGTCGCGACCTAAACTTTCTGGTGTTTTCCCTGGCTCTCAGTACAATTATTGTCGCGACCTCATTGTTGTTAGTCGCAACCTGAATCCCTTTTTGATCCATCTTCTCTCTGCATTTCAATTTAGTGTATAGGCATACTCATACATCATCATACATACATACCATATACTCTTGCACTCCATTCATTCATCCGTTTTATCTGAATTGTCTTGTGTGCGAGAAATTTTTGCATACTTTCATTGTGCATGCGAAGAAGAACTGAACCTTTAGTGCCCTATATACCTGAGTTAGAGAGGCATTTGCGAAGGCTGAGGAGAGAGCGTGAGTTAACCAATATTAATCCCCATTATCTTGACTTACCCACTGGTGAAGAGGAAGAAACCCTAGTAGAAAATCAAATCATGGAAGGAGCAGGGGGAAATGGCCTAAATGGAAATGGGCATGAGGGACTGATAGAACCCAATACTTACATGGTTTTCTTGAGTGTTTTATGGTGTTTTGTAACACCTTTACCCTTATTTTGCATGCATTTATACCATTATTGATTATATTGATTCATGCATTGCATTGTACTTAGTTAAGGGTAAAAATGGGTCATTTATCTCATCCAAACTGTGAATGCCTTGATCTTTAATTCATTTAACTTCTACAAAGATCTTTGTCTTTATTTGTAGGCATTTGGAGGAGATTTGAAGACCCAAAATGGAGTATAGAAGGAGCCACAAGTTCATCAAGAGTTAATAATAATCATAGGAGCCCTCTGCCACTATTATGTCGCGACTCAAATACTACATGTCGCGACTCACATGATCTATGTCGCGACTCAAATGCTCCATGTCGCGACTCAAATGATCCATGTCGCGA
>QFDD01114654.1:0-10902 GCA_006871305.1 Vachellia collinsii
CGCTACACTTTGCGATAAGGTTGTGTATTTGATTGGATTGGACATCGAACATCTTATCAATGCTTCTCTCCTCGTACAACTCCATCCCCTCATAATTATTTTTTCATTTGATATTCATACATTTATTATTATTGTTCCTTTAAATGCCTTTGAAAACAAATTCATAATGCTTATTTATAGTATTAATTAATATATTTACATCATTTAACTAAATAATCAAATAAATGAATTATGTATAATTAAATAAATTGTGGAGATGATCGCTTTTTTCACTTCCCGAAGGTGATCCAAATTCTGTCATTACTATTACTAATATGTATATGATATGAATTTTTGTAAGATGTACTATTTATATCAAAAGTTGTACATATTAATAACATCATGTATCTCAAATTTCATGCAACTACATAACTCACAAATCAATTTACTAATCGAACACAAAATTTATAATAAGTATGTATAAGAAAGTTAGTGTGGATTTATTAACCATTAGCCCAAAATGGCTCGCTTCATCGGGTGTAGTCTAATCTTTATGTTTATGTTTTATATCTATACTGAATATTAATTAGTATGAGTCCTCTTTAAGATCTGAAAAATTAACTACGCTTTTCCTCATGATCAATATGACTTGTCACTTTTCGCCAAAAAATTGATTTGGTATGACTTTTTATTTCATTTGAAATTATGAATTTCAATCCAAAAAAATTGGAAATTTGAATTTATCAGATGAAAAATAATACCGTTTCCCTTCATTTTTTTTAAAATGATGAAGTAGCAAATATAATCCTGATTTATTTCTTAGGTGCACCCAACACCCTATTATTTTTTTTATGTAATTTTGCTCCTCATATTTTTAATTTGTTACAATTTCATGCATTCCCTTAACTTTAAATCAATTCTTTTAGGAAAAATTAATATTTTAACCCCTAACTTTTAATTTACTTATAATTTTGTCATTTAAATTATTTTATGAAACCAAGCTAATAAATGAGTTTCCAAATCCATCAACAATTTTTCATAAGGATTTCAGAATTTAAATTTATTTACAATAATTCATCTATTTGAAGTTAGAAAGACTTAACCATAGATGTTTATAATAATTCAAATTTATTTACAATAATTCATCAAATTTGTTGTAAATAAATTTGATTTCTAAAATCCTTATAAACTAGTCATGAAATTAGATGTGATATTTTTTATCCGAATGGTTGAATGTTGAAAAATTAATTTCTAGAATTTTCATGAAAAATTGAGTCATAAAGGTTGTTTTCATGAAATTCATACACAATAAACAATTTTCATTTTTTTTATTTTAAACTAGCCCTAAAAGAAAATTTGACATTTCTAACTCTAAATAGATGAATTATTCTAAATAAATTCGATTTTTATAATTCTCGTGAAAAATTGTTGAGGGGTTTGAAAACTTATTTATTATTAACTTGATTTCATAAAATAATTTAAAGAACTAAATTATAAGTAAATTAAAAGTTAAAGATTAAAATATTAATTTTTCCTAAAATGATTGACTAAAAATTAGAAAGAGAAATGTGATTGTACCAAATTAAAAATATAAAGAGTAAAATTGTAAATGTTAGAGAGTTAGGTATATCTGAAAAATAACATTACAGTTATATTTGTTACTTAAAAAAAAAAAAGAAAAAGAAAAAACTACGGAGTAGTCTCTTTCTTGAGTTGCAGCGGAAAATAGATCAGTGAGGTGTTGGCCCAGTTCTTGATAGACAATAGTCAGCGAGGTTCCTCGATCTTTCTTCTGTCTTCTGCTTCGTCCTGAATCTAGTCCCTAACCAAACCATCACAGGTAAATTCGGATCTCTCAATTCTGTATTCCTGTCACTTCTTTTGACCTTCTACTCCCCCCTATTTATCAGATCTGAGATTTCTACGGGTTTGTGGCTGGCATTTGATTTTATGCAATTATGCCTTTTCTTCCAGATTTGCGTAAATTTCGACTTTCTATACTTTTGTCTGATAAATAAGTTTGTGATTTAGTTGTTTACTGACTTCCCTTTGCTCCACTGTTTGGTTTATCGAAATTTTTTTGAATTGTAGCGAAAACAATTTGGGATCCCTCCTCTCTGTCATTTATTCGCTCCCACTGTTTTCTTAGAATAAAACTTGTTCAGGATATTTTTACGGCTCGTAGAGACGCTAATCCTTTTTTTTTTTTTTTCACGTTAGGAGTTAAATTGGATATTTTTTGTTGAATCAGTGTAGTTTGACTTGCTGCTGTAGATTCTGGGCTCTGGGCTATTAAGAATTCCGCAGGTTTTGCGTACGGCTTGTGGCCAAAATTCGAGGATCAAGAAAACATCAAGCTAAAAAACTTTCAGAATCTTAGACTTAAGTAACATGCTATGACCGGGAAGCGTCCATGTTAGAATACTAGAAGTTAGACTCAATTTTTTCTTATTGATTTTTAGTGACATCGCCTAAACGCATAACCCCTATGTATTATCGAACTTGGCTGATTGTTATGAGTACTGTTGCTGCTTACTGGCATATAAATAATTTGGTTGAATGAAAGCTGAACGGGTCTACATATTTGATCTGATCCTTGATCCTTTTGTTTTGTCTTGATTTTTTTTCTCTGTTGCATCAAGGATCTGCCTCTTTTATCTGCTGGACTTTTGTTTTATGTTTAAAGCTTAACCGGGATTTATCGGTGTTGAGGTTAACTCCATTTTTATCTGTCAGAAAATAATCTGTCAATTTTGTAATTCTACTGGAGAGTCCTGCTTTCAAATTATCAATAAATCGCTTCTTTGATTCTAATCATCCTTTCTCTCAATATCTTTTCTATGGATCATGGAGAATCTTCTAAAGCTACGGTTTTGTTGGTGGAAGTTATTTATTTCCCGGTATTTTCGTTAAGCCTATGTGTTCCTAGATTCAGTTGTCAATCAACAAAAGTGTTGGAAAAAGTTTACGATTATGCATCTATTGCATGGCCTTTCTTTTTGTTTACTTTCTGTTGGTTTGATTAATCCAATTTTAATGGTTAAAGAATCTTTCAACTACAGAATGGCATCCAACAGGGGTCAGGGCGGAATTCAGCAGCTGCTGGCTGCAGAACAAGAAGCTCAACGGATTGTAAACGCTGCCAGAAATGGTACTCGCTCTCTCTCTCACACACACACAATGTGCCCACGATGGTGCTGTATATGTTTCTTGATCCATGCATCTATTTGCACGATTTTATATTTCTGACCGTGGGATGATGCATATGACTGTATTCTTTGTAGTTTATTCTTAATCAATATTCTTTTCATTGAGATAAAACAAGTTCTCAGATCACAATTATTGCTACAATATACTAGCCACCCCCTCTCCCTTACCTTCTTACCACGTATTACTCCTTTAATTTGGCTGAACTCATTTTGCTTGCTCAATAGCTAATCCGGTCCTTTTTTTTTTTTTACAATTAGAAAAAATGGCAAGGCTAAAACAAGCCAAAGAAGAGGCTGAAAAGGAAATTGCTGAATATCGAGCTCAGGTGGAGTACGAATTCCAAAGGAAATTGGATGAGGTATGTTTATGATTGCTACACAAGACTGTTCCTTTGTTGTCTTAGGAATTATGAACCGACTTTTGTGCAACCTCTCTGATGAATACAGAGTAGTGGAGATTCCGGTGCTAATGTGAAGCGGCTTGAGCAAGAGACTGAAGCAAAGATCCAGCACCTGAAAACAGAAGCATCAAGAATATCACAAGATGTTGTGGCCATGCTCCTCAACCATGTGACAAGTGTGAAAAATTAGAGCCTTTGATGACATATTGGAGCGGAGAACCATTGAATAATGTTACCTGTTGTGAGTTTATGTTTTACTTGAATTGATTGGTATAAATAAGGTTATTGTTTGGTTACTTGGTGCCCTGCTGTAACATTTCTGTATTTATCTACAGACAGTTCAGAAAACATGGGCATGCCTATTTGTATGAGCTTTAAAGATCATTTTGTTATGGTCAAGTAGGTGCGGAAAGCAGGGTTCATTCTTTTGTAAACACACCGACTATAATTTTATTCCGCTCTTTTGAGTGTTGCGTCTCTCTTATTGCGTCTTTAAACCGGATTCAGTGGCATTCTCCCGCGTCCTTGCATCTTACATTTTGCTACAGTCAATATGGTAGTATGACAAATCTTGCATGACAAATTCAATTGGAACACTCATCTTGTGGATGCTTTGTATTATGAGGAGTGAGGAACAGGATGCTTAGAAATCCTCTCTCTATATTTGAAAACCTAGATATTTTAAATCTGCAAAGAAGAGGTCAAAATGCACCAGTGTAATAGTTGCTGAAGTTCCGGCAACCCGGAAGATGCCTAGCATCAGCCATGGCAAGCTGAACCAGCTTATGTGGGATATAATGATGAAGAACCCTGTTCCTTAATTCCCCGTATTCCCATTTATTCTGAATGGACCATCGGGAATTGGGTATAATTTGTTAAAAAATGCGAAGAAACGAGTGATTTGAGTTATTACTGACAATTTATTGCATTTACCAGAGGCTTCTCTGCCCTTTGACTTGATATTTTTTAGATTTTGATATGAAGGCTTTATCAGTTTCTTTCTTAAAAAAAATTGGTGTGTATATATATATATGCAAGATTCTCTTTTCATTTTTTATACAAGATTTAAAGCTTGAAGTTAGGCCATGTGACAAGGACAAAGTCCAGCATCAGATGTGGGTCTTGTGATTTATAATATTGTCATGTGGATTACTTCGTGAATGTTGAATCGGATATCCATTTTTCAACATCCGACTTCCCGAACACCAATCAAATGCATGCATTCAACTCTCTCTGCCTTTCTCCTCGTTGTCTTTCTCTTTCGTAAAATCTTTGTCTCTTCAGGGGTCCCCATCATTTCACAGTCCACCGTTCCCCCCACCCATTGAAATCCATTGTTTTACTGAAATCCCAAGACCCCTTCTCGTCAAAACTCGTTGAAATATTAGTAATAACAACACTAAATTACACATTTCTCTTACACCATGTGAACTTCGTAGGGATCAACTGCACTATTCATTACCTGTGAATAATATAATTCATGAATTGGTATATTAGTCACTTGGACCGTGAATTATGTCATATAAGTGATTTGCCAAGTTCCCTTATTTCTTATCTCAATGATGTCATAAGACTTATGCAGAATTTTTGGATCAAGAATAAGTATTTCAACAAAAAAATCCCACAATTTTTTCCTTCTAGTACAAATATCCTTCTATTGAATATGAATATGCTTAGAACATTGTCGGGTGCTAAATGTTAATATCTCTTTTAGTAAATATTCGAACTTTAATTCATCATATTATGAAAGATTAACCCATTCCGATTAATCCACATCTTATTGATAAATCCCACAAAATTTTGAATGTCAACAAAATCTGTATCATGCAAGAGGTAGCGCCAACAACAACCAGAAAGAGGTGAGTGGAAGCAGGGGACTGAGCATCGGATTGATTTGTGAATACCAAACATGGACACAAGCCCATATTTTTAAAAAGCGGAAGCTATTTGATGAATGCTGTTCATGGTTAAACTCAAGGCAATAAAATTGTCTTGCACCTTAATCAGTGGACACGAATCTTGTATTGCACGGTGCAATGCTCCAAACAGAAAAACCGTCTCCTTCAATATAATTCTTATTTTTCAAAACTGTCTGATGTTGCATTTGCATGTCTCGCTCGCCACTCCTGGCTTCCTGCCCTGCCCAACATCTGATTTGGTTTATTAAATATGTCGCCTCCCATTAAATTAAAACCTTAAAATATCAGTATTTAACCTCAACCCTCCCATCTGGTACACACATGCCAAACTCTGACTCATCGTCCACGTGCTCATCCCATCACCGTTTTAGAACTTCTAGGTCATTCTTGCAACTTGCATCGCCCACCCCCATCACCTGCAGAGAGAGATCTGAAAGAATAGATTTTACGAGCTAAGGTTAGATTTTACTGAACATGCGTATAATCCATAACTGATAGAGACGAACTAAATGAATATTTATTTTTAAAAGGCATGATGGCTGAATAGGATGATAGAAAGTTGCAAATAATTAGTGAATTTTATATAAGATATAGGGGGATCCTCATTCAAGGCACCACTTGGGATATAAATAAAAAGGGATATCCTTTTGAAAGTTGGCTGTCCTGTTATGTTCTTAGTGGACAGTCCCACTCTCCCCACGCCACTTTCTTCGCTTTCTTACTGCTTCCTGGGCCCATCTTCTTGCGTCCTAACAAAAACTCTTTTCATTTCCGTGCATGAACATGCTCCTCAACATATTTTCATAAAGATTTCGCCGCGGAAAGTTTTAAGTTTTTTTATTGCATGTGTTTGTATCCATTCACTCTTTATAATTAACTCCGTAAACAGTTGAAATCTTCATGCAGCTACTACCATATTTTAAAGCTTAAACCTTTTTTTAAGCAGGCCAATCTAGTCCCAGATCAGTGGTTGCCCTTATTAGTATTTGATTTTATTTTTCGGCCTGAAATCAATGTGGTGAAAAGCTCAAGGTGGGGAACTTAATGATAAACCCAATTGGCCTTTGTAGTATAATAGTGGGAATTTGGTACAGCAAGTTGACAGCGACAGTAACTCATTCTGTACTTTCAGGTTGAAACGTTCCCGGTAAGATTGTCAAAATGGCGATCCGGACCACGTTCTTTCATCCTCCCCATCATCACTCTCGCAACTCTGACTTCAGCAAACAACTATATCACGAGCAACGAGCTGTATCATTACGTTCCAAACCCATCGTCAACCCTCGGCAGGACCATGCAAGTCCTCTGTGCGCATAGCCTTCGAGGGGTTTCTTCTTCTGTCTTTCTTCAGCTTCTGCTCTTCCTGTGCTCATCTTGTGTCTATGGGTTTGGGACGATGGGGCCAATATCGGCCTCATTCGGTAAATATGAATTCTTCTGTGCTATCGATGCGAGTGGGAAGCAGGATGTCATTTGCTGGGGAAAGAACATCACTTCACCATCGGTTCCACCGTCTTCTTCAGCTTCAGCCTCTGTTACTGAAAGCCCTCCCATGGCAGCTTTATCCGGTGGCGAAGGGTTTATGTGTGGCATTCAAGCAAGTTCTTCGCAAGCATACTGCTGGAGCGCCACAAAACCAGCAATAGATCTTGTGCCTCCTGCATACCAGTCCTATGCTTACTCTCAAATAGCGGCAGGCAAGAACCATGTTTGTGCCATCAGGGGATCTTATTATTACAATGAAGATTCAGGAATTGTTGATTGTTGGGAAATTGTGAGAACTGAGGACAACAGTTTGAAATGGAAACAGAGCGATTTGTATTACGATCGGTCAACGAGCAATCTCGCATTAAACAAAGTGGTCGCAGGTGAGGGATTCTCTTGTGGTGCGGTCAGAGACGGAGGGCTTGTCTGCTGGGGACCTACATCCGCGAGCTTAGGGGTATCGAATGTGTCCGAGAATTTCTCAGTATTGGTTTCTGGAAGGAGTTCAGTTTGTGGGCTTTTGAACGTTTCTGGAGATTTGAAATGTTGGGGTGATGCAGATTCGTTTGCTGATCCACCTGATGGGGTCGGATTAATCTTTCTGTCAGCTGGGGCTGGCCATTATTGTGGTATTCGAGCAGATAATCATTTAGTGGAGTGTTGGGGGAGATTCAATTCGTCTGCGGTTCCAAAAGGTTCTGGATTTATGGCAATTGCTTCTTCAGATTATAGAACCTGTGGCGTTAGAGAAGAAGATCTTCTGATTGATTGCTGGTTGGTGAATAAGTCCACGACCGAGTTTGATCCTCCATTGGAATTATCAAGTCCAGGTCTCTGCAGTTCCGGTTCATGCGGTCAAGGTGAGTTTGCTTTCAATGTTAGTATTCTGAACGAGCCAGGTTTAACAAGCCTCTGCGTTCGAAAGGATTTGAAGATCTGTTCGCCCTGTGGCTCAAATTGTTCAGAAGGCTTTTTCTTGTCCAGTCCATGCACTGCGAATTCCGATAGGGTATGCACTGCTTGTTCTCTTTGCCAAAATAGCTCCTGCTGGGATGTTTGTCGACTTGATTCATCTCCAGACATTGTTCATAAGAAGAGCTGGCACCATTTGCTTCGATTACTGATCATAATTGGGTCAGCTTCTTTGGGATTCTTATTCATCATGACTTGTGGGTGTATTCTTCCATGTTTGATCACTAAGAAAGAATCCAAATCTGGCACGGCCAAAACAGACCAGCAAGCTGATCATAATAATGTTGATCTTCACTCTTTCCCTTCCACGACTTCCTGTCCTGGGATGCCTCAGATTTTCCGACTCTCAGAGCTAAAGGATGCAACTAATGGCTTCAAGGAATTCAACGAGCTTGGCAGAGGAAGTTATGGCTTCGTGTACAAAGCTGTTCTAGCAGATGGCAGGGTAGTTGCTGTGAAGAGGGCCAATGCCGCCACAATCATCCACACCAACAATCGTGACTTTGAAATGGAACTAGAAATCCTCTGCAAAATCCGTCACTGTAATATCGTGAACTTGTTGGGTTACTGTGCAGAGATGGGAGAGAGGCTTCTTGTTTACGAGTATATGCCACATGGCACTCTCTATGATCATCTTCATGGTGGACTCTCTCCTCTGAATTGGAGCCTCAGGCTGAAGATCTCAATGCAAAGTGCGAAGGGCCTCGAGTATCTCCATGAGGAACTAGCGCCACCAATTGTCCACAAGGATCTCAAAAGCTCAAACATTCTCTTGGATTCTGAATGGGGAGCGAGAATCTCAGACTTTGGACTCCTCACTTGTGGAGACAGAGATCAAAATGGGGATGTGCAGAGCGATGTTTACAGTTTTGGGATTGTGTTACTTGAGATTCTGAGTGGAAGAAAAGCTTATGACGGAGATTTTGCTCCTCCCAACATAGTTGAGTGGGCAGTGCCTCTGATCAAACAGGGGAAATCTGCTGCTATAATTGATCACTCTATTCCTCTGCCCAGGATCGTTGAGCCATTGTTAAAGCTTGCTGATATTGCAGAGCTTGCTGTGAGACACAATCCCAGTGAGCGTCCGGCCGTGTCAGAGATAGCATCTTGGTTGGAGCATATCGTAAAGGATGGTTTGATCTTATAGTGAAGATCAATTTTATGTCCCCTCGTTGGATTCGGCAATTAAGTAACGAGTGTCTGCAATTGTAAATTATGTTGAGTCTCTCTGTTTATATCTGCTTGTGCTTTATGATATATTTTTGGGCTTTGAGTCTCCGAATGAATCTTCACCAAGTGAAGGACATAATCACTGTTACGTTGCAGCATAAGATACATATAGAGAAATAATTTTTTGCTTGCACTGTAGCTGTGAATGTAGATGTTGATCTGATTATTTTTATTTGCCCCCGAGAAGATCATGCTGCATTTGTGTATTGTATTAAAGTCATTTTCATGTATTAGGGTGACAACAAGGGGACTAAAAGTTTCGTTGAGGGGGACAAAGTTTCCAGCCTATTATAGACCTTGTGGAAACTATGCTATAGGCTACTAGTTCTTTCGCGTAAGACTTGTAGGGGTCTATTGGGGTCCAGGTAGGAAAAACACCCGTCTACCAAAATGGATTTGATTCATAGCATCGTTTTTTAGGTATATAATTTTTTTTAAATAAAATACTGATTCATTAATGACATTATTTCAAAAATAAGTGAATTAATTGGGGATTAGCACGATTAAAAAAGAGTATTTTTTTTTTCAAAGTTTGTATACCACATTTAGATCGCGATTCATATCATTTATTAAGTAATTATATATGAGATTCAAGATTTTTCTCTTTTTGTTGAGTATAAGTATTCTCATACCAAAATCAGTTGGATGCCTAAATGTGAACTACAAAGGGGGTGACAAGAAAACCAAATTGGCCAAATTAAGAAGACTACCTTAAAGGGAAAAAAATAATTTTGAGGTATCTCTCAGGCACACGTTGGAATCCAAAAGGAAGAGATGATGCTTTCCTAGCAAGACAGTGAGCTTTCGTGTTCTATTTCTCACAATATGAATCAGATCCACCTCTCTATCTCTTCGAATAATTTGTTTGACTTCTTCAATAATATCCCTACCAGCATAAAAACCAGTATTAGGGTCACCGATGAAAGAAAGAGCATACAAGTAATCACTTCGAAGCTTCACTTTCCCGTATCTACTATCCCAAGCTCTATTCAGCAATAACTCATATCTTACACGCACGTGAAGTTGACAAGGTGTTTAAGGAGTCATTCAGTGATTGTTATGGTGAGAGCTTCCTGAAAGGAGAAAATATGCGGCTTATGAATCAAATATATAAAAGGGGTTCACATTTGTGATAATGAGTAGCATTAAAGAGAAAAGGTGCAAGTGCCCTCCAAATTCAAAGCGTTCACATTGAAGAGAAGGGAGAGAAATTAGAATAATAGAGCATATAAAGAAATGGGAGTAGGGAGATGAGAGATGCAGCAAGTGATGGAGTCCACTCCACTTCCCACAAAGCCACATGCATGGTCTCACTTAAATATTGTCACCATTTTCAACTCATTGTCCTGTTGGCCCAACAACTAAAAATAAACCACCTTGTTCTTTTTCCCCTCCCAAGTCAAATCCGTACGGACCCATCTCTTCCTCCTTAATTCTCCCACATTCATCATTGTCATCCTACCTTAACTAAATCAATCATCAATTCACCTCCCTTATATTAACTTACCCCTGCTCCATGCATCTTTTGTAAATAAAGTTTTGATTTTTATATCGTCAAGTTCCAAATCAGGCAAGCTAAGTTGCATTACTCTTGGGTGGTTCTTATCTGTAAATAGTCATTCCAGGTGATAGCTATACTTGTTGGTGACTCGAATTGAGTCACTCTGCTCAACAGTGTCCACATTGTTTTAGCAACACTGGCTGTTT
>QFDD01114657.1:0-28225 GCA_006871305.1 Vachellia collinsii
AATAAAGAAGTTCTGTGGGATAAACATACAATCAGATTAGGTATGAAAGAGTGGTCAAATTGAATCTCGTTCCCTTGATTACACAGCAAGTCAATGAGGTCTAATATATATATATATATATATATAACCTTGGTCTCTCATTCTGGTAGAATGACTTAAGCAATAAACCAATCCAAATAATATTATTTTAAAAAATCCGATGCTTCATCTGCAAGAAATCAGTTCTAAGTTTCTGCGATCCCAGAATCCAAATGCTATATCATCAGCAGAACACAAAGGATAGGAATCATTAATGATATCAGCAAGTCTACCCCACTAATGTGCTATAATATATATGCATGAAAACGGGACCGAAAGTTAATTAAAGGAACAGAGATGGAGAAAGAACGTACTCAGTGTAGTAGTAAAAAATGGTGGAACTATATCTGAGGGCATCGCAGATTAGAAGGATGGCCATTACAAGAAAAGAAGTGAAACGCGTAGCTAAGAGCCACAAAGGGTTAAGCCCTCGCCAACAACTGGTCCATAGCTGGGAGGTGCTCACGTGACCTTTAGGCAATGAAGAAGTGGAGTCTACTTCATGATCAGGTCGAGCCACCAGAAGGCTCTCGTATCTGCTGTCATACTGTCTCCGGGAAACAGCTTCCTTCATCCACAGCACCCATAAAGCTCCTACTAAGGCCACCCCCACTATGCCAAAACACACAAAGTCGTACCACTCAACCTCGAATGCCATGTTCAGCTTACCTTGGTTCCTGCATCCTGGAGTTAAATTTTGCAGCAGCAGTAGAATAAGAGGCTGTAGAAGTTGCTTGGGTTATATATAATGGCGGAAGCGACCGCACTTGTGGGTTTTAAATTTTGGTGCGTGACTGGTAGTTTTGACCATCTGGCACGGGACCTGCTATTTTAAGTTTGACAAACCGTTAAGCTCCAATGAGGGACATAAATTCGGTGGGGGAGAGACGCACTTCGATGGTGGAAAAATTTTAAATGCATGGGTACAATGGACTGACAAAGCACTAATCTACTCCTAAAGTAGGATATTGAGTAGTTGATATCAAATATTTCTAATTTTTATCAATTTTTTAACAATAGATCAAGTCACAATAAGTGAGAATAAAATAATTAGTGTGTTTTAAAAAAAAACACCACATATTAATTAATTTAATTAACATATCTAATCTAGTGAAATTAAATTAATAAATTCTACATTTATGATGAAATGTATGGAGTATCAGTAAAGTATTTGTCCGATTGGAGCAATGTCACATAAATGAATAACGCAGTGTTATAATATAGGGGGTAACTTCCCCCCTTTCTCTGGATATTTCTGGTTATACCGCTCCACATCAACTTTCATACTGTTATGATGACCCTCAGCGGCTGAACAGAAGAGAAATGGCATCTACTGGAAAAAATAGAGTAAAAAGCTTGAACACTATATTGTAAAATAAAACCATGTTGGATGAGCGATCCTTATTTAAGCCCGTTAAGATTGAAATTTGAGTTAATTAGTAATACTTAATATCAACTAGTTGCATTATATAAACAATAACAACGCCTCCTGGATTTTATTTGGTAAGTGGATATCAGAGTAAGACTAATAAGACGCGGGCTAATTATTATAATAACCATACGCATATGGATTAAGAGCAGAGGCAAAAAGCCTATGTTTCATACGGGATCCCTATGAAGGCAGCGATTAACGGCAGTGAAGCCTCCGTCGACGACCAGATCATGGCCACTGACATAAACAGATTCATCAGAAGCAAGAAAGAGGGCAGCTTCAGCGATGTGGTTAGGCTTCAATGAAATACCCTTCATGTTAGCGTAAGAATCGGCAATGGCTTCAATTTCATCTGCCCCCTTATTGATCGCTCCGCAAGTAAGAGGTGTGGCAATAGCATATGGCGACACGCTGTTCACTCTGATCCCGTAAGCTCCGAGCTCGCCGCAAGCAGAGCGGACGAGACCCACAAGAGCGTGCTTGGATGCCGTATAGCCAGGGGGCCCGCATCCGGCCACCGAAGCAGCCACGCTGGCCGTGCAAATGATGGATCCACGGATGTTACCAGCCACCATGGCTCGAGCCGCGTGCTTGATGGTCGCAGCCACACCGCGAACGTTGACGGCCATGGTGCTGTCAAATGCGTTGAGGTCAAGGTCCAGTATGCCGCCCATGGAGCCTGCGATGCCGGCGTTGCTAAACATGACGTCCAGGCGGCCGTATTTGTCGACGGCGAAAGCTATGGTTTGCTCGACCTGTTTCTCGTCTCTCACATCACAGTGGTGGTAACTCACACGATATGGAGCTAATGAAGATGCGAGTTGGTGGCCCAGTTCATCTTGAACGTCTGCTATAACCACTGATGCTCCGTTTCCGGCGAATAATTTCACTGACTCTGCTCCGATCCCACTGGCTCCTCCGGTGACTATGGCCACTTTACCCTCCAACCTGCAAAAACCACACAGAAGTATTCTCAGTGTTATCGGCGATTACAAGTTCATTAGAGGTTTCTGTATGAGATTTCAAAACTCATGCCTTTGCTTGGTCGACATTGATGAGAGCTGCTGGTTCCTAGATGTGCTGTGCCTTGCTCCTCTGAAAATGTGGGATTGATTTTGGGCAGTGAGGCTATCCAAATTTTACAAGTTACGTCCGTCGATAGGCTCCTTGGCTCTATGATTCCTGATTAGACATTGAGGGGCCAACGGTTTGTTTTTCCTTTTGACTTTTGTGGTGTGTTTGGTTGGGGCTGGCAATGAGAATAGGGGAAAGAAAAATGACTCATTCCGTGTATTTAAGGTTTATTTGACAATCAATTAAAAAGTACTTTTACGTGTTGAGATAAAATTTCTCTAGTATACTTATCTTGAATTTCATAAAATCATTTAAAAAAACTATTCCCAAACATATCTTTAGTTTAAAATTTTAAAAAAGAAGAAGTCAAAACTTACCAATCTCTCTATCTATATATTGCTTCATTTTAAATCTCTTCAAATTTAAATTTTTTTTATAGAAACCAAATTTTGAGACAATTTTACTCTTATAACTTTTTTCTTATTTCATTTATATCCATAGAGTATATTATCTTAATTAATAAATACATTGTAATAAAATAAAAATAAATGAAAATATATTATTATACTTAATAAAAAAATATATTATTATAAAATTGATTAAAAAATTATATGATTATAATTAAAAATGTATTATAATAATTAAATATTTTAAAAATATAAATTAAAAGAATATTAGTATAACAAATATATTATAAAAGTAATTTACAGTGTAAGTATATTATTATAAATAAACAATATTATTAAATTGAAAATAAAAAATATTATTCCATATTTTTTATTTATTATAAATAAAAGTATAACTACATTAGATGTGTAAATTAAATACATTATTCTTAAATTAATTATAAATATAAGAATATATAACACATATTAATTAAAATTTTAAAAAAAATATTATTATAAATAAAACTATATTATTAAATTTAGAATGAAAAATATAACTTTAAATAAAAATAGTATTCCATTTTAAAAATACTATATTTATTTATATTAAATTAAATAACAATGCATTAATTAGAGCTAATGTGTAAACTAATATAAAAATAATTTATATAAAATATAAACAAAAAAGTCTTAAAGATAAAATAATACATTACTACTATTTCTTTCCTCCCTTCTTTATGAAATAAATAATTATTAAAAATGTCTTTCATCATCACCCTTTCAACTAAATTAAATAAAATTGTTCTCTTTCGTATCATTTCCTACCCCTCCCTCCATCCCCACTCCTGCCATTCTCTCCCTTCGAATCAAACACTCGTTAAACTAAAAAGTGAAGTTGAATTCAATGAATCTCCCTCTGTCCGTTCATTAGCCCAATTTCCCAAATTCAATGCAACCATGCAACATGCTGTTAATGTTCCTACGAAATTTGAGGTCGGCCGCAGTTAAAGATTCCCTGTGATGATAAATATAAGACATTGTTTGCATTTTAACTTGCCCAATAATTAAAACCTTATATTTAAAAAACGAAATAAGTAGATTTTAAATTATTCATTGATCATCCTTCATGGTTGTTATAAAGCAATTTAATCAGATTTTTGTTTGTGTAAATTTCAGGGAAAGATGCTTTCGGAAAAGAATTCGGGAAACCAACAGTATAAGATAAAATTAACAGTGTAATCCCTGATACAAGGATAAAAAAAATAATATCAAGATGGCAAGGCCAATGGTGCATATAAATGTTCTGAAGTGATGTACAGTGATCGATGGAGGAAGAGAGAGGCCAGAAAGAGATCAGAAGGAGCTAAGAAGTGCGCTCGAGGGTCAGATTAGTTGTCCTCTCATTACAGATTAGCAAAATAAATAGATCGATTCACAATTTGCTTACCGTTGAACAGTTGCAGTATTGCTTCGTGGATCTAAGCAGCATAGGTGCTGAATCCGTGGATCACAACGGTCTGGTACGACATTCACGGGGCTGTGAGACAGTTGTGGACCAGGGGACGAATGTTTGTGTCGTTGGGTAGATGGTCGCTGACGCTGGACGCAGGCATGAGGCTCATGGCAAGTCTCGGTCGCAAGGACTGCTACTGAGCCTCGTCCTGGACTGTTGTTAGCAATTGGGCCGTCGTGGTTGGTTGGGCTAATTGAGCCCAAAATCATTTTTTTTGGGCATACAATTTCTAAATATTTATTACTGCCTCATGTGTTTTTTATAAGCAATATTCTCTTTCATGCGGTGATCTTTTTTAAAAGTAATAAGTTGTTTTATTTAAGAATTTAATATATCTTTTTATTTTGACCTCCAATTAATTATATGTCCCTCTCATTTGTTTTCTCCACTCATCCTCTCATATGACTTTCTAGTTACTCTTTTCCATTTATCATTTTTGTAAATAAGGATACACTTAAAAGAAATAGTTGTTATTTATAAAAATGATAACAGCCAATAATACTCCCTTCAATTTTTGTAGGGTGCCTTGTGTTACAAATTTTATTCAATTTTTCTTTTTCTACCACCAAAAATATAATTTATTGCTTTAAATATAGGTAAATTTGAATTTTTTTCCCTACACCAACTAATGAATAAAGGGCCTGTATAAATTAGTGTTGAAAGCTACTTTTCCAACGTGATTTATAATTTATAAATTAAATAAGTGAGATGAATTTTCTCTTGTACGAACATGATCTTTCAACGTTTTGACAAATAGTTACTTTTGATCACCATCCTTTAATTATGACAAATGGCTGCAAGTGCTTTATATTAGTAGATCCGCCACTCTATTGTCTACAATATAAACTGCTCCAACTTATTTAATTTATCGAAATTAAAAAAAACGTAGTTAACTTGTTAAATTTGAAATCTGTAGTTTAAATTTTTTGAGATGTAAATGGGAGGAAATAAATATAAGAAATGACGAGTGAGCATTAGCTATAAAGATAGATTTATTATGAACTGAAGAATTTTTATAGATGTAACCGTTGATTCGATGGAGTGGGTCGCTGGAACAATTGCGCTTTCAATTTGTAGAAATCTAATCGTCGAATATGTTGAAAAACAAAAACCTGTTGACTCTGAAACTTTCCGTTGCTAAAATGTTCCTCCAACATCACCGCCTTCCCAGTCCAGCAATTCAGTTCTCACAGTTGGAGGGATAGGAATCAAGAAAGCCATCAAGCCCTCCTCTTCTATTTTCTTCTCAGCTTCGCTTAAACTTTTTTTCTTGTCAGACTTTACATTTAAATTGTATATAATAATACAAGATTAAGTTAATATTTTAATCACCGGATTAAATAAAAATAATAATAAAATACAGACTTATTCATTATTCATATCAAATTTCAACGGTCCACCTAATGTGCGTCTACACACACCATTGCAAGGATGGATGCCAAATTCAAACTTCTCTGAATCCAACACGTTTTCGGGAAAAAATTGAATAAAAAACTGACATACTAAGTTCATGAGTACAACAAAAAATTACAGTTTAAACTAGTATTTTTTTTTTATATAATCATGTTTTTATAATAGACTCCTTGGATAAATTTTAAGGATAAGTTGCAAATCTATTTCAAATTTTCTTTTAAAAGTAATGTTATTAAAAAATTTTAAGATAGAATAATATTATCTCTCACAGTCTAAAAATTAAAATTAATAAAAAAAATAATGTTAACCATCATTTTTCTTAATAATAAAGAACACTATTTTTCAATTTTTAATTTTTTAGGATAAGATTGCTTGAAAAAATCCCAGAGGCAGCATTGTCAAAATAAATTTAGCCACAGCTTTTATGTATCCATGTGATTCACGCAAATGGTACATGGGAAATATCAAATCAAGGACAGGCCACATGTAGAACGAGAGGCGGCCACAGCGTAGGGGCCAGGGGGAACAAGAAAAAATAGACCCGTGGACGAACGAGAAAATTGCATGATGCCTACCAGATTAAAGTTGGGTTAATAGCCACTTTTGCTCCCAAGATATTTATAGAATATCATTCAGTAACTGAAAGTTTTTATGATTTTAAAAACGTTCAAAAAATTTTATTTTGTATCAATTTCATCTCAAGCTAAAAATATTTTAATTGAGCCAAACATTTTACTTACTTTGTTTGCTCATATGGAATCCATCTCACTTTTTTTTCCAACTCAGCAAACAAAAAAATTAAAAAAGAAAATATTCTTCTTCTTGCTAGTATTCACCGGAATCTTTCTCCTCCTTGTTTTCCAACTTAGACTTCACCAAAAAAGAATAAATATCCAATTTTATCTTACAAATTTTTACTTGGGAGATGTGAGTGTTTGGAAGTTTTTTTCCCTTCAATATTACTAAGTATCAAAAGAGGAGCAATATCACCATTTTCTAACATCCACTCACATTGACCATTAAAGTATTGCTGTTTAATCAAAATTGATTATGTGGAAGTCACATGGCATTTTAACCCATTCCAACTGATCAACATATTTCATATTCTTCCCATTCTCTCCCACTCATTTAAGCGGACGAGATTTCTCTTGAAATCAATAACTTGAAGCGCCTCCTACATCTACATCCACCCTTGTCCTACTCTCTTCCTCTTCTCTCCAAGCAAGCTCTCCAAACATGACACTCTCCCCCTCCCCCTGCCCCTCCTGAATGCTTATTTGTACTAGCCCTCCTATTCTTCGCACGCTTCTTCGTCTCACCATCATCATTTTTGACAACTTTTTTGCTCCCTCAAAATATGAGAAGCACTCCTTTGTATGCTATACTCATCTTCTTCTGTGAGCAAAGAATTTAAATCAAAGCATTCACAATTAATATCCAATCATCGAACCCATAAAGATAAAGTAAGTAATTAATTCAATTATTTTTTGAAAATAACAAATAATCGCATTCAATGCCGTGAAACGATTAGACAAAGCAAAAAAAATGGTATCGACCGCGAGTGGTGGTAAGATTGAATTGAGAGGTTATGAAGAGCCAGATTGCATATCAAGGTTTACGATCGGATGAGGACTCATGGAGCTGAGAGAGGGAGTAACGAAGGTAATTGAAGGGCATGACATATTGCAATCTCCAGTTGAGTTGGGTCAAGATCCGAAGCTCCTTACTAAGAAGGTAGACAATAGAAGCAAGGAACGAAGGAGAGGGTGGTAGAATCTTCATCCAAGAGAAGCTTTCCGGCAGTGCTTACGACGGTGCCATGCCGGCCTTAAAATCAACAGTTTATAATGGTAGGATGACGGTATGATGATGTTGCTCCTCTTTTAGTACTTCCGCATACTCAGCTCCCAAGCAAAAAACTTTTGGGTAAAATTGGAACTTCACCCAAAAAGATTAAACACCGAAATCCTCCCACGCTATGCATATCTAGTTCATAGATTCAACTAAAGAAAATAACAAGAAGAGCGGCGTAATTGGATAAAGAAGGGGAAATGGGGACCAAACGGGACACGTAGTTTTCGGTGAAATCAAAATCGTGGAAAACAGAAAGCAGCAAGATGGCAAGGCAAAACAGGGAAACTAAGGGGAAACAACAGAGAACGAAAATGGAATTTGAATAAAGATTACAGAGAGAGGCTCTGGAAATTATGAAGTTGGATACGGATCTGATTAAGCTTCATCTTTGCCCCCAGTGGTTGCTCAGGTCTCTTCTAGCGCAATCCCAAGAGTTTTGCCAGGTCCAACTGCTTTGTTTTCCCTTTGTTTTTTTTTTTCGGTGACATGCTTTGTTTTCCCTTTGATCCTGATCGCCCTTGCTTTTTTCATCTGTTACGCAATCTTCTCCCTCAATAGCTTAACTTCTCACTCTATTCTACAAACAAAAGCGTAATTCCAGCTGTGAAGAAGAAGAATAAATTTTTGAGCTGGAGTAAAGAAGAAGAATAATAAAATGGTGGCTGGAATAATTTTTTTTTTACTTTTTTTGTTTGCTAGGCTGGAAAAAGAGTGAGGTGGATGCCCATTGAGCAAGCCACATCAGCAAAACATTTGACTCAGTTTGGGTTTTGTTAGCTCGAGGCAAAATTGAGATGAATAAAGAAATTGTACATAATAATAATCAAGAAATCCAGTTTAGTTCAGTTGGAGGGATAGGAATTGATAATTCTATATATTTCCATATATTTTAGTATCTAAACATGACATTTTGACTCCCATATTTGGATTATTTGGATATAATTAGAAATAATATGTATAAGGGATATTTGGATCATTTTTGGAGATTTTATATAATTAGGAGATTTAATTAATATATTAGAAGACCCTATCTTTGGAATATTTGACTATGAACTTATTTAGACATGTGCAGATGAGTTTAGAGCCAATATTCCCTAAATAAAGAAATAATAGTTAAGGATCTAAATTTTGGAAAAGTTAGGGAAGGACTCAAAAGATATTATCAGCCAGGTGCTTGAATTCGAAAAATTACAGAGAAGGACCAAACGAAAAAAGTTGCTGCATTTTGAGGGAAAGAATATTGCAGATTGGGAGACACTGAAGAGGGGGAACACGGAAAAGAAAGAGCAGACGGAGAGCGCGTGCAGGAGGACCTCTCAACCCCTCTCATCGTAGATTCCGCCATTTCCAACTTCATCCGTCCATTCCTTCATTCAATCTCCAACCATCGTGGCCTCTCACTTCTCCCATATAATTGATAATAATATATTCCACTTAGTTTCTAGGTCCCTAGATGATTGATAATACTAGCTGGAGTTCGGCGTTGTAACCAGGGAGTTTGCTGTCTTTAAATTCATATTCCACTCTGTGTATATAATTTAGTTTCTAGGTCCCTAGATTCATGTTCTGTATGTATGGATGAGGATTTCATTCGATTATTTATTATCAGGATTATGAAACTTATATTATATTTGTACTCTTGAAACTTAATCTGACTGTAGCATCTATTTTTGTCATTCGATTTGTGTAGTTTCCTTATTCTCTTGAAATCAATTAGTTTTCTCATTTCTATAAATTAATTGGAGCTAGAGATAATCTAATATAAATATGGTATAAGCTAAACACTGAGATATTTATAATTAATCAATCAATTATAGGTTTCTAGATCAGATTGAAAGGTTAAAAGTGTTGATAAGTAATGTTTCTTGCTTATCCTTATATTCAGGTGAATGATGAATTCAATTATAAAGGTGGACAAAGAAGGTTAGCGGATTCGATCACATAAGACATTCATCTTATAGAATCTAAATACATTTATTTAGTTTAATTAGATAAGAAAAACACACTTGATACATTTAGATTAATTTGTTAATTACACTCCATTAAATAGGATAGACAATAGGCTCTTTAGATATTGATCTAGATTAGTGTTATTATATTGCATTATAGCTTAGTTTTTATTTGGAAGCTTCACTACATGACTTGTCAGGAGTCAAGAAAGCTATCATGCCCTCCTCTTCTATTTTAATCTCAACTTCGCTTAAACTTATTTTCTTGTTAAACTTTAAATTTAAATTGTAAATAATAATACAAGATTAAGTTAATATTTTAATCACCGGATTAAATATAAATAGCGTAAAAAAATAAAATAAAATAAAATACAGACTTATTCATTAGTTAGATCGAATTTCAACGGTCCACCTAAGGTGCGTGTACACACACCATTGCAAGGATGGATGCCAAATTCAAACTTCTCTGAATCCAACACGTTTTCTGGAAAAAAAATTGAATAGAAAATTGACACACTAAGTTCATGAGCACAACAAAAAATTACAGATCAAACCGTATTTTTTTTTATATAATCATGTCTTTATAGTCTACTGCATAGATAAATTTAAAGGTTAAGTTGCAAATCTGTTTTAAAATTTTTTTAAAAATAATATTATTCTGAAAATTTTAAAATAGAGTAATATTATCTCACATAGTTTAAAAATTTAAATCAATAGCTAACAAAATTAACTTTGACCATTAATTTTCTAAATAATAAATAACAATATTGTTCAATTTTAAATTTTTTAGGATAAGATTGCTTCGAAAAAATTCTAGAGGCAACACTGTCAAAATAAATTTACACAAAGCTTTTATATACCCATATGATACACGCGCATGTTATATGGGTAGAGCTGGTAAAATTGATTAATTTGTTGTGGACAGGATTAAATACCAGCTTGCATATGAGTAGGAATTTTTCTAACCCACCCTGCCAACTTGCCACCTTTTTTAATTCCCCCCCTATTTTTCTTATCTATAATATTTATTCATTTAGATTTGAAATATTTTTTTTTAATATATAAAATGAAATACCCTTTTTTATAAATTTAATTTATAAAAATATACAGCAACTTGAACATAATATATCTAATTTAAATTTTAAATAATAAATCTTAAACATATATAATACACTATATAAGATTGAATTCAAACTAAATATAAATTATAAATCAAATTATCAACAAACATCCAATATTAATTAAGTTTAAATTATGATAAGAAGTTGTCTATATATTTTTTATAAATCAATTTTAATTTTTTGTAAGAAAACTCTCGAGTTAGCCTGCACAAAAGATACTGACATCTAAGTGCATGTTTGGACAAGTAGCAAAACCATGTTTTTGAAAAAGTTGTTAACAAACATGCCTCGAAAATGTATAATAGTTTCTGGACCCAAAACCATGATTTCAAAAAGTGGTAGACAAACATACTTAGATTATCCAAAATAGCTTTTAACCTTCAAAATCATGGTTTAGGGGTAGAAACCATGGTTTTTTAAAAGCTATTATTTCTAACTTTTTCAGAAGTTATTTTTCAAAATCTATTATCTTAAGATAATTTTTACACAAATCGAAAAGTTGCTTGTTTGGGAAACACTTCCCAAAATCACTTTCACGTAAACCAAGATAAAACTCTCTCACATATTTACCTCGGATTCTGTGAAACCAATGTTTGAAACTTAAGTTTTGTTAGTTCCCAAACGCCTTAATTTAAGGCCACTTGGATAACGAGAGGCGGCCACAGCGCAGGGAGCATAAGCAATAAATAGACCCGTGGACGGATGAGAACGAGAAAATTGACATGATGCCTACCAAATTAAAGTTCAAACTATTTTACTGTCTTCATCAACAAAGCAGCTTGAGACGGCAAGAACCTTGCATTCACTATTACAAACCAATGCTTGGAAAGCAAGAAAAACAAAGCAGCTTCCGCACCATGGGTGTACGTGGAGCCTTCAATTTTCACAAATCCAGAGGATTCAGTAACGTGTCCCTGACATCATCTGGTCTGGACTTATATTCAGTAAAACACAATGACTGGACGCGATTATATATAAGAGTAATACACGTAGATGCTGGCAATAACTTCGTACCTTAAAGAACAATAACGGCGAAAGCCAATAATATTTCAATCGGTAGTGATAGGAGAACGATAAACGACAGTGAAGCCTCCATCGACCACCAAATCATGGCCGCTGATATAAACAGATTCATCCGAAGCAAGAAAGAGGGCAGCTTCAGCAATATGGGTTGCCTTCAGTGCAATTCCCTTCAAAATGGCCATAGACATGCCAATGGCTTCAACTTCATCCACTCCCTTCTTCAAATACCGGCACGTAAGAGGTGTCGCCACAACAAATGGCGATACGCAATTCACTCTGATCCCATGAGCCCCGAGCTCGCCACAAGCAGAGCGGACAAGACCCACCAGAGCATGCTTGGATGCCGTATAACCATGGGGCCCGCATCCGCCCATGGAAGCAGCCACGCTGGCCGTGCAGATTATGGATCCACGGGTGTTCGCGGCAACCATGGCTCGAGCCGCATGCTTGATAGTGGCGGCCACGCCGCGAACGTTGACGGCCATGCTATTATCAAATGCGTCCAGGTCGAGGTCCAGTATGCCGGAGAAGGAGCCATCGGTTGCGGCGTTGCTAAACATGACGTCGAGGCGGCCGTAATTGTCGACGGCGAAGGCTATAGTTTGCTCGACCTGTTTCTCGTCTTTGACATCACAGTGATAGTAACTTACTCGATGTGGGGAAAGTGAGGCTGCCAGTTGGTGACCCAGTTCATCTTGAATGTCTGCTATGACAACTGATGCCCCGTTCTGGGCGAATAGTTTGACAGATTCTGCTCCTATCCCACTGGCCCCTCCTGTCACTATGGCCACTTTGCCCTCCAACCTGCAAAAATCACTCAAAAGTAATCCCAACATTAACGAACGGCGATTTCAGCTTCTTAATTTAGATGTGCTGTGTATGCTGTTTCAAAAAATTAAAACACGGACCTTTGCTTGGTCGACATTGATCACCCCCTCTGGTTCCTCGATCGAACTGCTATACCTTGCTATTCTGAACTCTTGCGTTTGGTGGTTCTCCTTTGAGAGGTTTCATATTTATAGGGTCCGCAGGCTTCTCTTGATATGAGTACATACACGCGCGCGTGAAACAGTAAGGACATATTTAAATGATACGTGAGCGTGAGATTGATTTACTATATATCTATCAAGAAATTAAAGCATGGTTTAATTTGGCGAAACCAATTTCAGTGCTAAGCTTTAGGCTTAACTCACCCTACTAATCTGATCTAGATCGTCCAGATCTGAATTTGGACGGTTCAGATTTGATTTTTTTTAAAACAATGATTTTGTAAGTAAAAAATTATTTTTTAAGAAAATAGTAGTTAAGAGATTGCTTTTATTTTTTATTCTACATCTACTGGAATAATTTTTTTAGAAAAAAATAGATTTTTATAAAATCAAATCTGGACCATCTAGATCAAATCTGAACGGTTCAGATCAGATTAGTAGGATAAGCTAAACTTTGTGATTAACACTGAAACTGGTTCCTAATTTGGCTCATTGAAAGTACGGTGCTCCACCGAAATTATGTAGTTTAGGGTGTCAGCTGTTCTATTCCAACTGCCCCTCAATTTTGTGTTCTCCCCGTAGATTAAAAATGGTTATCTTTTCAATTTGCTATAATTTTTTTTGTAGATAGACAGACATCTTAAAACTCCGTTTTTAACCTTACAGTGTATGTATTTAAAAAATTATAAAAAAATTGAAAACATAATATTTTTTAATTTTTACTCATAAACTATTAAAATATAACTAATTTTATGTAAAATTTAGTGATCTAAAATAATATAGAAAACATTTGAAAATAGTCCTGTGGGGCAAGCTTGCACACTCTGCCATTGTGGATTCGTGGTCCTTAGGGTTGGTGAAGGGGAGCGTGAAGTGAACAGTTAGTCAATCACGAACCGAGTGGTGAGTACTGATGAATTGAATAGACCGTTAGGCTGTCCTGTTGTGGGACCCGTCGTCGGTCGTCACATTTGCTGAAGGATGCACAGTGCCGTGATAAAATGGAACAGTAAAACGTGCATGAAAAAAAAAAGCTACTGTGCACCGTCTCATCACAGGCAATCAATGGAAGGACTTTCACGCCACTTAACCCATCCTATTAATTTAATTTGAACAGATTTGATTTTTTTTTAAATAATAATTTTTAAGTAAAAAATTATTTTTTAAAATAATAGTAGTTGAGAGATTAATTTTATTTTTTATTCTACATTTGCTAAAATAATTTTTTTTTAGAAAAATATAGATTTTTATAAAATCAAATCTGGACTGTCCAGATCAGATATGGACTATCCAAATCAGATTGTAGGGTGAACTAAGTTTAGGGCTTAACACTCTTCAGATTCGACCTCCAATATCGCGTTGGAAACTTACGTTAATGTAAGTTAAGATAAAATTCATTTTACATTCGTATCTTATAAATCATAGATTACGTTAGAAAAGTAGTTTCAACTGTTAATCTAAAAGAGCATTTTATACGTGGCTCTGCCTAAGCTTGTTATGCTTATGCTTGCTGACTTTCAGGATCAGATCCTTATCAGGCATCATTGAATTAGATTGCAAACAACTGTTTAATTAAGTCAGTGGCGTGATGATTAATGCAGTTTTCATTGGTTTTATAGGATATGGAATATCTGCCTGTACACGAAAGGAGATTAGGAGATACAATGACCATTCACACACTCATAGTTAAAATTTTAAATATGATGTAAAATGTTAATTCCATTGAACATCAGTGATGCTAGATGTTAATACCAAATATCATTTAAGTTATTGACAATTATACCATCCTTCTTCCTCAATGGAACTGGGCTCCATCACTACCTTCTCCCCTTCTTCCTCCACGTTCGCCACCGCCATCGTCTCCCCTTTTTCTTCAACCTTCTTCCTCTGTCGCGATCTCCAGTGAAGAAGGTGAGTCGTTCTCCTCTTTTCTCCGATGAAAGCTTTAGAATCCTCAGGGTGTTTGATTGTGGGCTTCAGGGTGTTCGATCTCCCCTTCTTCTTCGATCTTTGAAGCTTCGGCTCTCCCTCCTCCCTCCAATTCCATCGCGCCTTTCTCTTCTCTCTCCCTCCTTCCAAATCCACCGGCGTTCTCTAGATCCTTTGCATCGGTGATAAACTTTCCACCGTTGCATCTCTCTCTCTCTCTCTATCTCCTCCTCCACCATACATTTTTACTTAGTTTTAGTTTTCCGGTGATGGTGGGTCGGTGCATAGTGTAGTTCTATGTTTGGCAAGGGTTAATGCTATATTAGTCTTTTTACATTATAAATATAAATATTAAATTAAAATAATATCACACTCTCTTCCAGCATGCCAAACATACTTTTAATTCCAGTTTCACTTTCATTTCCATCAAAATCACTTCTGCATACCAAACAGGGCATCGATTCTCACAGTTTGAGGAATAGGAAACACGAATCAAGAAAGCTATCAAGCCCCCCTCTTATATTTTCACTCAACTTCGCTTAAACTTATTTTCTTGTTACACTTTATATTTAAATTGTAAATAATAATATAATATTAATTAAGTTAATATTTTAACCACTGGATTAAATAAAAATAGTTTAGAATAAGAAAATATAGACAGTTTCATTATTTAAATAAAGCTTCAAAGGTTCACCTAATGTGTGTGTAACATCTTGAGGTATTGTCCCTGTTTAGCCGCTTGTAAGCACATGATTTTCTCCTTTTACGATCCTATAGTCATCCAAAAAGCGCCTCGGATGTTAAAGGCAACGCCCCGATTACATATATGGCCTTAACTTTGGATGAGTCTTACCGATGTAGGACTTGAAGGCATCCTGCCTACTGCGTCTCCCTTCCCCTTTCACCCACTCTAAGGTCTCTCAGGGTGTTAGGTCCCTAGCAGTGCTTGGTGTTACACTCTCTCCACCAACAGAAAAAGCCGTCCTCGGCTTTGATACCATATTGTGACATCCTGAGGTATTGTCCCTATTTAACCACCCGTAAGCACATGGTTCTATCTTTTTGGAGTCCCATAGTCACTCAAAAGATGTCTCGAATGTCAAAGGCCACGCCCCAATTATATATTTAGCTTTAACTTTGGACGAGTCTTACCGAAGTGGAACTTGAGGGCACCCTGCCTACTACGTCTTCCTTTCCCTTTCACCCACTCTGATGTCCCTCAGGGTGTTAGGTCTCTAGCAGCGCTTGGTGTTACACTGTAACATGAGGTATTGTCCCTATTTAGCCGCCTGTAGGCACACGGTTTTGTTCTTTTGGGATCCCATAGTCACCTAAAAGGTGTCTCGGATGTCAAATGCCACGTCTTAACTACATATATGGCATTTACTTTGGACGAATCTAACCAATGTGGGACTTAAACGCACCCTGCCTATTGTGTCTCCCTTCCCCCTTCACCCACTCTGAGGTCCCTTAGGGTATTATGTCCCTAGAAGCACTTGGTATTACACTTGACTACATATATAGCCTTTACTTTGAACGAGTCTAACCGATGTAGGATTTAAGCGCACCATACTTATTGCGCCTCCATTCCCCCTTCACTCACTCGGAGGTCCCTAGAAGCACTTGGTGTTACACTCTCCCAACTAACGGAAAGAGCCGTCCTTGGCTCTGATACCATATTGTAACATTCTGAAGTGTTGTCCCTGTTTAGCTGCCCATTGGCACAGGATTTTGTCCTTTTTGGGTCCTATAGTCACTCAAAAGATGCCTCGGGTGTCAAAGGCCACACCTCGAGTATATATATGGCCTTGACTTTTGACGAGTCTTACCAATATAGGATTTGATGACACCTTACCTACTGCGTCTCCCTTCCCCTTTACCCACTCTAGGGTCCCTCAGAGTGTTAAGTCCTTAGCAGCGTTTGGCGTTACACGAAAAATAGTGTAACCCGAACATTACAGGTCTCAACTCGAACATCCCAAATCACGACCTAGAAAAATCCAAATCCTGACCTAGACATGAACATCCAAGTCGCAACCTGGGTAGACTCAAAGTCGCGACCTGGAAACCATTCATTTTTCATCCCAATGCATACCAAACATATAATGGTAACAATTTTTTCTTTCCTTTCCTTTTTATTCTCTTCCGTTCCTTTCTATTCCTATCAATTATTTGATCCAAATGGGCCCTAAGGATGGATATCAAATTCAAACTTCTTTGAATCCAACACGTTTTCAGGAAAAAATTGAATAAAAAATTGACATACTAAGTTCAACTGTACAACAATTTTTTTTTAGATTAAACTAGTATTTTTTTTACATAATCACATCTTTATAATAGACTACATGGATAAATTTTAAAGTTAAAGTGTAAATTTGTTTTGAAAGTTTTTCTTAAAAATAATATTATCATGAAAGTTTCAAATTGAGTAATATTACTTCTCACAGTTAAAAATATTAATATTAATAGCTAAAAAATTAACTTTTACCATTAATATTTTTACCATTTAAAAATGATATTGTTCAATTTTAAATTTTTGGAATAAAATTACTCCTAAAAAATTTCAGAGTAATAGAGCAGAAATTATTAAAATAAACACAGCAAATGGTCCCTGATAAAAGAAAATTCAAACTCGCAAGCAAATGGTTCACGGGAAATATCAAATCAAGGACAGGTCACTTGGAAAACGAGAGGAGGCCACAGCGCAGGGAGAATCATCAAAGATAGACCTGTGGACTGATGAGAATGAGAAAATTGACATGATGCGCACCAAATGAAAGTTCAAATTATTTTACTGTCTTCGGGTCCCTCCGCCAGAGGGATGCCAACGGAGGATGGGTCATAGACTGGGTTTTGTGCCCCACACTACGGCTGGAATATTGGCTCTTCTGACTGAATTACAAATTTGTAAGCAATGCAAACCGTCTAAGGTGGTGGCTTAAACAGATTTTGAGGAGGCATACCAAATGGTCATGAAGGATGGGGGTCAACGTACCAGGCTCCGAGAAGTGATTAACGAGATTAGGGATTTGATCTACTCAGACTGGGATATAGAACTGCGGTATGCACCATGTGATACCATCAAGTGAGCAGATTTCCTAGTTAAAGATTCTCTTACAATAGTAAGAGGTGGCGCAACTTTGCCCATCCTGCATCCAGGATGTCGAGCTCTTTTGCACAAAGATTCGATTACTATGGTTGTGCATTTGGTAACAGTGTAATCTCCATGTAGAACTTGGCCTTTAAATACCACAAAAAAAAAAAAAACTATTTTACTGTGTTCATCAACAAAGCAGCTTGAGACGGCAAGAACTTTGCATTCACTACTACAAATCAATGCATGAAAAGCAAGACAAACAAAGCAGCTTGCGCACCATGCGTACGTGGAGCCTTCAATTTTGGCAAATGCTGAGGAATCATATTCAAGTTCAGTAACATGTCCCCGATCACACCATCTGGTCTGGACTTATTCAGTAAAACACAATGACTGGACGCGATGATATATAATTGTAATACATATAGATGCTGGCAATAGCTTTGGACCTTAAAGAACAATAACGGCGAAAGCCAATGATGTTTTAATCGGTAGTGATAGGAGAACGATTAACGACAGTGAAGCCTCCATCGACCACCAAATCATGGCCGCTGATATAAACAGATTCATCCGAAGCAAGAAAGAGGGCAGCTTCAGCAATATGGGTTGCCTTCAGTGCAATTCCCTTCAAAATGGCCATAGACATGCCAATGGCATCAACTTCATCCACTCCCTTCTTGAAATACCGGCAAGCAAGAGGTGTGGCCAGAATAAATGGCGATAAGCAATTCACTCTGATCCCATGAGCCCCGAGCTCACCGCAAGCAGAGCGGACGAGACCCACCAGAGCATGCTTGGATGCCGTATAACCAAGGGGCCCGCATCCACCCATGGAAGCAGCCACGCTCGCCGTGCAGATTATGGAGCCACGGGTGTTTGCGGCCACCATGGCTCGAGCCGCGTGCTTGATGGTGGCGGCCACGCCGCGAACGTTGACGGCCATGCTATCATCAAATGCGTCCAGGTCGAGGTCCAGTATGCCGGAGAAGGAGCCAACGGATCCGGCGTTGCTAAACGTGACGTCGAGACGTCCGTATTTGTCGACGGCGAAGGCTATAGTTTCTCGTCTCTGACATCACAGTGATAGTAACTTACTCGATGTGGGGAAAGTGAGGCTGCGAGTTGTTGACCCAGTTCATCTTGAACGTCTGCAATGACCACTGATGCTCCGTTCTGGGCGAATAGTTTGACAGATTCTGCTCCTATACCACTGGCCCCTCCTGTCACTATGGCCACCTTGCCCTCCAACCTGCAAAAACCACTCAAAAGTATTCCCAACGTCAACGAACGGCGATTTCAGGTTCTTAATTTAGACGTGCTGTGTATGCTGTTTCAAAAAATCAAAACACCGACCTTTGCTTGGTCGACATTGATCACCCCCACTGGTTCCTCGATCGAAGTGCTGTCCCTTGCTATTCTGATCTCTTTGGTTTGGTGGTTCGATTTTGAGAGGTTTCCAGATTTTTAGAGTCCGGAGGCTTCTCTTGATTTGTATACGTACAGGCGCGCGTGAAACAATAAGGACATATTTAAATGATATTTGAGCATAAGATTGATTTATGATTAAGGACTAAAGAAGAGAGGAGGAGGAGAAGGAGAGTAAATATAGAATCAAGAAATTAAAGTATGGTTTAATTTGGCTCATTGAAAGTACAATGCTCCAGCGAAATTATCGTCCTAGGGTTGGTAACTTGAACGTGAACAGTCAGTCAATCATGAAACGAGTGGTGATGAATTGATCAGAGCTTTAGGCTGTCCTGTTGTGGGATACGTCGTCAGTGTCGCTGAAGGCAATTTTGAAAATGTCAATTGATTTGACAAAACAAACAGTACATGTTTTTCATTTCTCACCTCAATTCTAATTTCAAATCCTCACTTTCAATATACCAAAAACGTAGCATTAATGGAAGGACTTTTTCAGATTCAGCTTTCCTAGCTGAATTTATATATGGCTCTGCCTAAACTTGTTATGCTTGCTGAGTTTTAGGATCAGATCCTTATCAGGCATCATTGAATTGGATTGCAAACAACAGTTGAATTAAGTCAGTGGCGTGGTGAGAATGTGAGTTTTCATCAATTTTATAGGATATGAACCAATTGCCTGTACACGAAGGGCGATCAGGAGACACAATGACCCTTCACACACTTTCATTTTAAAATTCCATATATGATGCAAAATGTTAATTCTATTGATGAAAACTGTGCGTGCTGTTCTTCAGTGGCTTGACATGTGCCTGTTCAATGTGAATGTTCACATTGTTTTTATTTTGGCAAGACATGTGCCTATTCAGCGTGTATGGAAAAACTGTTCTTCTTTGGACTCGAGTGGTGATTCTCTTATCTATCATCAAGATGCTAATGTTTTTCTGACTATGGTTTTGTTTATAGTCATCCTTGAACTTCTTTTCTCAAGGAATCTGATTAGGAACCATGATTATATATGGATTCCCATGGAAGCATATTTGACAGCCGGGTGGTTCGTCAAAGCTTTAGTGGACAGCTCTTATCCCTTCATATGGGTTTCTCGAGCTCTGTCGCAGTCGAAGGATTCGTTGTTGGTTGCTGTTAGAGACTTTTATTGCTGCTTAGTTGTTCTATTTCCTGTTTGTTTCTGCTTTTGTGTTTTATTGTTTGACTCTTGTTTGTTGTCTTTAGGATAGTTGTTTAGCTTTGTTCCTATGAGACTTTGTAACTTCAGTTGTTTTAAATTCAATGTTATGTTTGCTGGCAAAAAAAAAAAAATGTTAATTCTATTGAACATCAGACATGCTAAATATTTTTTTTGAAAAACGAAACATGTGATATAAATCATAATTAAACAAAGTTTAAAAATACATAATATTTACTCGACAATATACGTCACTGTAGCCTTTTTTTTTCCTCTTCGGTAGTTACTAATTTCCGGTATATAAAATACTAACTTCAAAAACGTTCTTAATACATTATTTCCATTTTATGAGGTCTGAAAAGGACAATATTTATTTCAAGTTTATGAGGTCTAAACCAGTTCCCTCTCTTCGTTGGGGGGAAAAACAAACAGAAATCTGGCCGTGTGAGCCCAAGCCAAGTCGCATAACGAGAAGCCCATAAACGACTATCTTGGTTTATTTTTTGGGGAAAGAGCCTTGCAATAGCAATAGTTACTAGTACAGGTTAGGCGACACGTAATTGGTCGGTGATACTGAATTCGTGACAGCCGGGAAGGAAGAGACATTTGAGCGTGTGAATAACATGAGGCAGCAAGGCGGTAATGTTGAATCACAGCTGACTCAGAAGCAGGCAAGAACGGAGGGAAATCTGAGACGCGGCTTGTGGCTGTGGACTGTGAGCCCAACTATCCATCAGCATCGGCATCGCTGTTTGATTTCTGAGGGCGTTCAAAGACCATGTCTGCTGTTGCTTTGATCTCAAGTCCAGGCTCCCCATCTCTGAGCCACTTGTCCTCTTCTAAAACCACTTGTTCCGTTCTGTTCGGCCCCAATCCTTCTTGCTGGACCTTCTCTTCAATTCCACACTCTCTCAATCATCGTTTCTTTAGACTCACATCCAGGTCATTTTCGCGGACTTCAACCTTCCATGGCTTCAAGCGCTTTTCCCCTGTCATGGAGTGGCAGGATTGCACGTAACTCCTTTTCCCACTCAAATTTAGAATTAGGAAGTGGAAAGTGTATCGGGACTTACGAGAAGTAATTTACAGTATCTATAGTCATGCTATAAACTTGCATGTATAGCTACTATCGGGTTCACTTTCATGATTTTTGTGTAATTCCCGGCTTAATCATCTTCTAATGATGACAGGATAACTATGTTGTAATTGCAGGGTTAAGATGGAGATTGATGTGCCCGCCTCAGTTGCCTATAATTTTTATTCTGATCGTGAAGCCATCCCTCAGTGGATGCCCTTTATTTCCTCTGTTACGGTGCGTGAGATCGAATCTCAATGCTCTGTCACAGTCACTTAGTCAATCACAGATGCAACCAAATAAAACAATTAAATTCATGAATAGAGATCTCATGAGAAGTTGGCCGCATATTACCTGTAATACGTAGCTTACTATTTTTCTTAGCTATAAAATGTGGTAATGGAAAATATTTTGAAACCTAATAATCTTAATAACAGTTCATTAGCTTGAAACCTGTGCCCCTTTGGCTCGTGGGTGAAGTGGGCCATTAGTGCAGCATCAAAGCATTCCTGTTTCTGGTCAAAATGCTACTTGGAATTTTGAAACCCTGCAATCTTGACTAAATGGCGAGAAAAGTGCAAATTGAATATCTTATTATGATTTTTGCATTGCCTAAATGTTCAATCCATTTCACAGATTTTGCCGGATAAACCTGACCTCTCAAGATGGTCCTTGAAGTATAAAGCATTCAGTCGTGATATCGAATACTCCTGGCTCGCCCGTAATATGCAGGAAATGATCACTGTCCTAATTATAATATTATAACTTCTTAGAAGGTCTTATTTGCTTTATCTAAAATGTCAAATGAAATTTTTGTTATTGATATTATATCACCTTCTTGCAGCCTATTCCAAATCAGAAAATACACTGGCGATCTCTGGAAGGTCTTCCTAACAGGTAATTTACAAGGATAGACTTTTGGCTAGGAAATAATAATGATTGATCATCCTTTGTCGAACAGAATCAAGGACATAGGACATGTAAGGCTGGAAAGAAAATTCCAGTTGCCCAAATATTTACTGTCCTGTCTATCTTGATATTGAAGTGTCCTGTGATAAACATGGTGGCTTCTGGTAGCCAATAGTCACACTTTGTCTATCTATGATCCCATCATGATGAAAAAGATTCCAAGCTATATATATTTTGTTCAAGCCTTCAGGTTGGCTTTAAAACACACGCTGCAGAACTCTCTGTAGCAATGGGTTACGTGTTAAAATTTCATTCATGTCATTATAATTATAAATGAAATCTACAGCCACATTGTTCTTGTGATTTTGAATTAATCTTGTGCTGAGGCAACATTTAGTACCCACACAAGAACATTAACTGATTGATTGTTCAAATGACAGAGGTGCTGTTCGATTTTATCCAAAAGGTCCTTCATCTTGTGTAGTAGAAGTAAGGCTTCTTATACGATACTTTGTTGAGTTTTTGCCGAATATCTAAATCACAATATAATGTCCCTAGCATAATTGTCCAAATTTTACTGCCAATATTTCCCTTTATGAACAAATGCATAGATATGTCATGGTCATGGATCATTTTCCTGTATTTATTCCTATCAACACGTTTCCATTATATTCAGCTCTTTGACTGCTTGAAGCTTCTCCATTTGTTTTCCATCTCAACTAACCCAAGCTTTACTCAAGCACTTACAGCTGCATTTGACCTTTACAGCTCACAGTATCATATGAAGTTCCTCAACTCTTAGCTCCCGTGGCATCGGTAAGTAGCCAGACATAAAATAAAATGAAGTTATGAAGAAGACAAGTAGTTAATACAGAAAGAAAATTCATGCCTTCGGTGGCTGGGAGAATTAGCGATTGGAAGGCAGTAGGACAAAATGGAATGACATTATTCAATTTCCTGCCATTTCGTCACCTTTTCCCGTGTCATGAGAGAGAATAATGGGAAAAACAGCAGCTTGACATTTAAATATGGCTTTAATCCACTCTGCCTTTTTTTCCCTCTATAATATCTTGCAGGCACTGCAACCATTTCTTGAGGGTTTACTGCGACGTGGTTTGGAACGATTTGCTAGTTTGGTAAAGAACTACTAAATCACCTGGCGTGGCGGGGGCCTTCTGACTTCCTAAATGGTAACCACCCTATTATTTTATTGGCCTATTTCTTTATCACCGAAAGACACCTTCATACGAGTGTTGGATTTAGATAGATGGTTATCCCATTCTTTCAGTAAAAAGTTTCCTATTGGTGTTGATGGAAATTTCAATATAATTATTGGAACATTGAAACGGACGACCAAGGAAGGTTGAGAGCATGAAACCATATCTGCACCATTAACTTTGCTTGACAAGACTTTATTCTTCAACAAGGATGTGCTCTTACTTTTCCCTTTTCTTGCTTGATTACGGTATAATGGGGATGCTTTGATTATCTATTCGTTTATGGTGAATGCCGTTCTACAACGTAAGTTATTAAATAGAGTATGATTATTTTTACTTTCTGCTCCGTGGCTTCAGCCCAGCTTGCTTAAAAGTTCAGGTTGAACTCTGGGCGTACTGGAAAAGCCTTCTCTCTTTTTCCTGCCATTAACAGAAATCCGTAAAGGCTCCTTCTAGTCAGCACTATTTATTTCTTGGTGTTTACAGGTAATCATATATGCTTATGACAACTATAACGCAAAAAAATTGCTCAAGGTCTTGGATTTTGCCCCTATCAGGTTTGGACTTGCAAACGTACGCGGGGATTTATATTTGTATCAATGGACTTCTTCATAATGGGAATGGGTCCAGACAACAGGATGGTGCAGGCTACAGGGGATAATGATCATGCCGTGAGAGTGCCAGAGCCTCTTTTGGATGATATTAGCCCAATCTCCTTTAAAACGAATCTTGATCCATATCTTTTAGTGACCTTTGGGCATTCCCCTCTTCGCCATTGTCTATCCTTGATTTCCCAAAACAATTATTGAAGTTTGACTTCTAACATGTTCTGCATTCGGCTCGTGGCCTTTTCTAGTTCTATCACATACTTACCTCAGATTCTATGAAACCAAGATTTGAAGTCTAGATTTTGTTACTTCCCAAACAAGCCCACAAGCAAGCCGCATTCCAACAAGTAAATAAAAAATGAGGTATGCGAAATTACAAATCCATACAAAACTGGATAATTTCAATTTGATACTTACACCGCCATCGACCACACCCTGAACTATGTACATCAACCGACATTGGACCAAAACATGGTTTGCTGTTTGCTGCTTTTTCCTGATATCTAATATGAAGCAGCTAAAAACACAGAATGAAATATCCAAAATGTCACTCCTGACATTGTATATACATTCATTCAGTTGCTAGCACTGCCTTCCAACAAACTCCTCAAGCTACCAAATGCTTCAGTAGAGAGGCTACAACGTCTCAACCTCTGAGCGGGTGATAGTTCCCTGTAATCAGGGCATGTGAAGCACACAACAATTACTGTGAGATTGTCAAACGCATTCAGCCGCAAAGCTTCCATGACCAGGTCTCTGGCACCCTTCTCCGGATCATCGTGCCGCCTTAGGCTCCTCCTAACAAGACTCACTGCATGCTGACTTGACATAACATCCCAAATTCCATCACATCCTATGATGAGGAATTCATCGTCCTCTGTTAGAACCACTCGCCTAAAGTCTGGCTCTGCAATCAGAGGTGAGGGAGAACCCCGTGGGAGCTTCATGTCCCAGTCCCCTAGAGCCCGAGTCACTGATAATACGCCATTAAGATATCCGTCATCAATGAAACCACCTGATTCCTCAACGCGCCTCCGTTCGGATGAATATATAGGCCTGTGATCTTGAGACATGTCAATCGCCTCCCCTTTACGACAAAGAACTGCTCGACAGTCACCAGCATTGGTCACCATCAACAGCCTGAAATAAGATAAAAAATAATCAGCACCGCAACAAATTTTAAGCATGCAAAGTAGATGGCAAGTGGCAATGCAGATATGTATTCTATCATATTTCCATAAAGCAATGTGAAATACCAAATCAAGGATTTGACGGGAATGTATTCTATCATATTTCCATAAAGCAATGTGAAATACCAAATCAAGGATTTGACGGGAAACCCTATACAGTATATCACGTATTGCAGATGGATATAAATACGAAACTTCGGCAGTGAGCGGCTTAAAAAACCCCAAAGGATGAAACACACACATTAGACAAACGGCGGGGCGATCAGGGGGGCAACGAGCGCACACCTTCCAAATACTAAAGCTGTAAGCGCTGTGGTCCCTGATAAGCTACTCACACTACAATCATCAGCTAACGCTGAGTCGGCCAAAAGAAATGCCTTCCTAAGGGAGTTCTCTGATTCTTGTAAGAAAACATTATCAACTTCAGATGACTGTGGGAAGCTAGCGTCCTCAAAAATAAATCTTATCACATTTTCACGGATATAAACTGCAGCTTCAGATCCTCCATGACCGTCAAACACCTTAGTAATTCGTTAAACACCAGTCAGATTTAAAACAACATGTACATAGAATTCAGAGACACAGAAGCTAAAAATTGAAAAAGTTGATTACCCCATAAAAGGCACTGGGTTTGGGGAACTTAAAAAGTGATCCCAGGTGAGAAGACAAGTCATCTATCATTATATGCTCATCTTCCATGTATCTACGCGGCCCAATGTCAGCATAACTACCAGATCGGATGCTGGGTACAAACTGCACAACAGCAGAATCAAGAGAAGCATGGGGAACTTGTTTTGCAGCTATAACATCCTGCACAAGGATTTCAACACAAATCAGAAAAAGTTACTCATTACTTGGGAGGAAGGGATGTAGGAATTAGCATGAATTTTGCATCACAATCAACATTCCTACAAACCATGAAGTTCGACTTCATAAAACAGTGGCCTGCCATCCTCTAGTCACAAGTCAATAATTTAATTCTGACAATGTAGCACGGGTCACATTCTAGTTCTTGTAAAGTTGCAAAATCATGAACATTTAGTCATTTACCAAGTAAGCAGACAAAACTTGTCTTGCAACACTCAGCAACAGTTACAAAGTGCCAAAATCTATAGGCGCCTAAGAAGTAGGAACCAGACCCGGACCGCGTCCCTCGTGTACATTCACTACAAGTTATATTATACCTAAACGAATATATTCAAATGGATAAGATTATTTAAAAAATTGCCGTGAATAAATTTGATATGAACAGGTGTAAGCAATTAAATCGGATACCGGATACAACACGGCAAGTCGGGCAGTCGCTCAAGCCTCTCTGGAGGGAAAGGTGTCCGGGGGAAGCTATTCCTACAACAAACAGGGAGTAATCTAAATGAACTTCGCAGAGTTCAGGTATCTTCAACAACTAAGCCCATGGTATGTACAAATTCCTGATGAAGGAATCGGGGGGGAAGGGGTGAATACTAGACACGAAACCTACCCGCTGAACAACCTCGATCGGAAGCAAAAACAACAGCAGTACCAACTCAAAATTCATTACCGTGTATATTATGGAAAAAGAAGAAAGAGAATGAGAGAAATGAAAACAACGGAAGTGTGCTGAGAAACTCACTTCTTGTGAATTCAGTAACTGGGCAGAGATTGCTTCGGAAGCACGAACTTTATCAGGGGCAGGGCCGGGAGGCCCGGATGATGGCGAGACGAAAGGCGGATGTTCGATCTCATGAATACTGCTTGCTTTAGTAATATACTGCACATCCAGCAGAGGCAGGCTCTGTTGACAAACAACGTCTGCTTCAGCCACCATAATGACTTGAAACGTCAAGAATTGAACGTTTTCCAGAGATAGTCGGAGCTAAATGTTGGTTTGCCAGGACAAATAGATGACACTCTATGTGCCTCTTGCTATTCTTGCTCGGGAATTTTCTCGCAGTTTCTTCAAAGTCGAGTTGGTGAGATCAAAACTTGGGATTGCGAGGGGGGACGAACCGCCACATAAAGGGTCAAAGCAAAAGGGGAGGGCAGAAGGGTAAAGTCATTTGGCTGAAGGACACGTGTAGTTCCGCCCACCACACGTTGCTTGGGGTAAGAGTTCGTCGCACACGCCTAAAGCCTTCGCCTGACCGACACGTGACCTTTGAAGGATTTGGACTTTGGAGGGTTTCGAGTTAGGATCGTGAACTGAAGGGCCGCAAAAACTCCCTTGCACGTATGAGTCTCCTCTTTGTACATGTGATGGACGCATGGGCCAGGGGTAAGACGGGGAAGCTTCCTTGCGGCAACCGGGAATGTTTTATTCTTGAGTTCAGAGGAGCGGAGAACAGGTAGGTTGCAACAAGAAGGGACATGGGTTACGGAAGCAGGAAGCCGCGATTCAGGGACGGAAGTACCCTTGGTGAAGCAAGTTAGATTTGTATTTGGGAGGTCGTGGTTGCAACTTCCAATTTGAGAAGCAATTTTTAATTGGTTTGATATGTGCCGCAAAGTCATCATCTTGTTTACGTTCCATTTCTTCAACTGGTAACCATATCCATAACATTTATTGGTACGGTGAAGCGGGAATCGAATGGGGGGGAGTTGGCACGTGGGAGCTCCGGGGAAGGGCACGCGTGCGCCACACGCCATCGATGGTTGTTCTGGAATACGCGCCTGCGGTGTTTCGTGTTTCTATCCTTATCCGTATTATCCATTGCTGCTCCACTCGCAACTCCCTCCCTCCCTTCACCCGAGAGTGTCCATTCGATGTCCGTATGTGAAAAAGGC
>QFDD01114659.1:0-36026 GCA_006871305.1 Vachellia collinsii
TTAAGGAAACAAATTAGCTAGCAGTGGACAAATTGCTGTGTTTAATTCTGTGCTCTTGAATTGCCTGACAAGAGACTGAACCAAATCTCTCTGTCGCGCTTAATTAGAACACGTTGTGGAATTCGAGATGCGGTCATTGGTCTTCGTTTTCTCTTATTTAGTTATGTTGAGTGTCTAATATGGCGAATTATACATACATCTCTCTATATCCGTGGTGGTGGCTTTGCTTTCAATTTTCTAGCTTAGGTGCTGATTAAAGCAGAATAAATTGGACCGAAAGCAACCAAGTTTGGCAATAGAGGAAAGACGTTTCAAAACTTGCTTACGTTGAAGGTCAAAAAAAGAAAAATGCACGTTATGAGATCAAACAGACAATATCAAGGCCATCAAAACACTATTACACCGGAGAATGGTAGAATCCGCTTTGACTTTTCCGACCGTGCATTGCGACAGAATCTGTGCGTGTGGGCCAAGAAAAAACTGTGCAGGAGGGGGGGGCATGGAAACTCTCTTCGGCCGTTAGGCTTTCATTAATTAGAGAACAAGAGGATCTTGAAATCCACGTGGCTGTGACGCCCAAAAAAAGACCGTGGTTAGAGATAAACATGGTGGAATGATGCAAATTGGAATAAAAATGTAAGGAAGTTTAGTTTGAACTTGTTTGGAAATGAAGGTCGAAAAATGTTTCCCCCACGTGAATGCATCAAATTCACTGTTAAATCAACCACTCAAAGTCAAGATCTGGGGATGAGTATTTACACATTTTGTTGTGAAGGAAAATTGAGGGGTCAACGCGTTAAATCTAGCATTTAACTTGATCGATTAAATCTTGGTAGGTCAAGGTTTAGGCAACAGAAATTATTATGAGATGTTGGTCATCACTTAATTAGCTTTGAACCAGCTTCATTTGATAATATTTTATACTAAAATTAAAGTTCACAACCGTATATTGAAGAAATTACACATCTGTGTTTTATCTTCAAAATCCCTTCTCTTCTAAATATAAACCATGTTTGTAGCATAATTTACCTTACAAATGGCTTTACATTGCTATGGAGGGTATATAACATAAAATATCTATAGCCATTCAAAAAAGAAATTTAGGTTTTGCTGCCTTTTGTTTATATTTAAATCAAGATCCATGTGCTGGTAAATAATTTCATATCTTTTTCGAGAGATCGACGGTCATGTATAAATAATTAATTAATCCACGAAAACTTGACTTTATTTGTATTCCAAAAATCAATAGCAAGAACTATAAGCTAGCATTAGTATTTATTTGTTACAGTACTGTTTCCAGCCCTTCAATTAAAGTATGACAGATACATAAAAATTCGCATGCATTTTTGCGGCGGTGAACTAATTTTCTTATTCATTGTATTCGTACGGACTATGCAAAAGAGATAATAAAATAAGCTCTGCAGTTTGCACGCAGAATACGAGCGTGCCTGCTGCTAAGTTACAAGATTAACAGAAAAAACAGAACCTATTTTTAAACAGTAGACAATCATATTCCTACTGATATATTCTTCGCAACACGACATCTGAGAAAAGGAACTACAAGCCATACTGATGAATAGCGAAAGAATATGTATATATAGAAAGGAATGAAGGAATTAATTAATTAATTAATCTGCAAGTTTGCTTGGTAATGAAATGCACGGTAGCTGCCACTGGCTAGTGCCCTTCTCCGGGGCCGCTGGGACCAGAATTCTTAACATCCCCAAAGGTCTGGCTGTTGGTAAACTTGTGTCCCTCTCCTCCAGAGCTAGGACCCGAGCTCTTAATGCCTCCTAAAGTCTCAGAGTTGGTGAACTTGTGTCCCTCACCAGGGCCACTTGGCCCCGATTGCTTCATTGATCCCAGAGATAACCAGTCAAACACATCCACGTCCTCCCTGATGCCTGCGTTCACTTCCTTAATGATGCTCAAAGGACGAGCTTCTGAGACTCTAAAGACAGTGTTCACCAATAGAAACAGAACCAAGAGGCCCTGAACTCTGAGCACTGCGGTGATCATGCCTTTTGTTCGAAGATTATAAAGCTCAAGAAAGTAGAAAAACAATGCTTGAGGGGTGTGTGTGTGTGAGAGAGAGAGAGAGTTTGATGTTTAAACTTTGTGAAGGATATGGAGACACTCGGACTAGGAGTCCCTTAAATAGGACAATTGGTAAGCAAGAAGTTAAGAGAGGAAGGTGGGTTAGGTTGGTTTGACTCGTGCGTATTAATTCCAAGGAGAGGCTTGAAAATCTATTGCCATGGTCAAACCCTACGTGAGCATATTGATCGTATTCTCGGCGAGGAAGCAGCCGAGGAGGTTCTGAAAGTCCTTCACATATATATATATATATATATATGTATGTATTTAGGAGAGGGCTGCGGACTAGAGATCTATATGGGAGTATATATTTATTAAAACATGGAGTGAAGGAAGAAGTTAGAGGAAGCTAGGATTACGTGTCCAAGTCGGATTGGTTGAGTTTCCCTTGGTACACACGGCACAAGTGGAAGCGCGCGAGGGAGATCCAAGATGAAGACCAGAGACTACATATTTGATGACGTCACTTGAGTTTGAACATAATTTAGGACCAGAGGGCGGTTGGTTTATTGGAGCGATATTGTGTGACGGTCAAAATAATTAAAAAGACGTCGTCTGTGACTGTGACTGTGTGTGTATGGAAGATCAATGGGCGCAAGCGGGACGAAAGTTCGTAGCTAGCCAGTGAGGAATTACTATGCAAATTGGATCTCTCTTATATTGGAAAAGCAATTGGCCAACTAATGCACATACATATACAGTGTAATGGCCTTGTCATCCGATGAGCACTACCAGTATAAAGACCAAGTGCCACTGATAATAACAAGTCATTTCCACCTAAGAAGCTAAAGTCTTCAAAGCCATCCCATTTAAGATAATTTTTATTATCTGTATGTCAGAAATTTAAGACTAACTCTCCCATATAAAGTATTCAAAATTACAGACAAGTTCAAATTGTTATCCCATGACTTTCATTTTAAAGAGCGCTTATGTTTTATTTTTCCTTCTTTGTGTCGTAACTGCTTAGGACATAGTAGTACCTTTTTTTAATTGCTGCTGCACGATTATATTTGGGATCAATAGTCACTGAGCAATGGTATTTCTAATTTGTGCACTCCCACTGGTTCCTTCGAGGAACTAGTAATAAGGTGATAAAAATAACCAATGAAATTTATTATTTCAAAAAAAAAAAATTGTGTCTCTTTTTTTTTTAAAAAAAAAACAGAGTCATATGAAGATATTAACACCCACAACCACAAAGAACTCACACTTAGAAAAACACGTAATTAATTATGTGACATTCCTATGAAATGGAGATATTGGTGCCATTTGAAATCAAAAGTAGGTGGAGCTTCACGGGAATTGTTTCGTAATAACCAATAATTACTCGACCATTTTGGTGCGTGTTTGCTTTTTTTTAATATATAAACAGTAATACAATTAATCAATAACGTTTATATATTTTCCCTTTTCATTGCCAAGGGACCTGATAAAATTGTATGCAATGCATGTTAGATAAATACTTTATGTATGCATATTATAGAATTTAAATTATTTATTTGTAATAAATGTATGTTAAGTTTAAAAAAAAAACATCTTTCTAATTACGTGCATTAGAAGTTTATAACTGCCCCTTTATAAAGATCTTTTATCGTGCGTAGTCAAAATGAATATATATATATATGGGGAGAAAATTAAAATGTAGGAACAATGTAAATTAAGATTTTACATTTAAGACCAAAATGAATCCATTGTGTGATGCTTATATTTGAGAGAATCAGTTATAATGCTAAGCGCAAAACTTAGCTCACCTTACTAATCTTAATCCAGATCTGAATTCTTTAAAAGTTTATATATTTTTTAAAAAAATATTCTAGTAGATACAGAATAAAAAATTAAAACAATCTCTCCACTACTATTTTTTAAAAAAATAATTTTTTATTTAAAAAATTGAAATCTGGTAATTCAAATTAGGATGAGTTAAATTTTATACTTAACACTGTAACTGGTTACATATATGAGAGAGGACGCAATAATATATGTTTATGATATATTTGTCAGTTATCAGTTATTTGATTCCGGTAATAATTTTGATTACTGAAATTTCAGTCAATTAAAATGGTAATAGACGTACGTAGCTTTTTAAAGATCTGAGATTTCATGGAATAGATTAACGATGAAGCTTCGGCACACCGTACCTGAGAATTTTTGTCGATTGTTGCTAAATTTGTCTAGTTAAAGATTGGAGATGAAGTAATATATATTTTGGGAAAAAAATAAAAGAAACGCAGAGAAGACCATGAAGATCATCAGTCTGATATTCTTTACCACACCAAAAAATAATACATCTAAAATATATAATTATACATAAATTTTAATTTAATGATACTTTTTTAAGATGTAGAATTACAAATGTCAAGTACTAAATGATTAAAAAGAACAATATATATATATATATATATATATTCGGCCTCCCGCATTTGAGGCTGGGTCGGCCCTTGTTCACATCACTACACATATAACAGTACAGTCATAATATTCTTCGGAACACCGCAACTGAAGAAAGAAAAAGTGAATGAACCAAAAGAATGAAGCAGTTTATTAATCTGCAAGTTGCTTCGTAATGAGATGGGTAACTGGCCACTGCCTAGTGCCCTTGGCCGGGGCTGGGACCAGACTCCTTAACACCTCCAAGTGTCTGGCTATTGCTAAATTTGTGTCCCCCTCCTCCAGCGCCGGGACCCGACTTCTTAATCCCTCCTAACGTCTCGGAGTTCGTGAACTTGTGTCCCTCCCCAGGGCCACTTGGCCCCGATTGCTTCATTGATCCCAGAGATAACCAATCAAGCACGTCCACGTCGTCCTCTCCAATGCCTGCGCTCACTTCCTTGATGATGCTCAAAGGACGAGCTTCTAACACTGTGAAGATGCTGTTCACAATCAGAAACAGAACCAAGAGACCCTGGACTTTGAGTGCCGCCATTGTCACGCTTTTAAGTTTCACGACAATATTATGACAAAGCTCGAGAGAGTACAAAAACAATGCTTGAGTGGTAAAGACAGAGATATAGAGACAAAGAAAGGAAGTGTTTCGATGATGTGTTTAATTGATTTGTGCGAGACGGTGTCCCTTAAATAGGATGGCATGCATGAAGATGAGAAGAGAAAAAGGTGAGGGTTAGGTATATTGGTTTGGAACTTTGACTCATGCATATTCCAACCAGAGACTTGAATTCTTTTGCCGCTTTCAAACCCGACGTGTGGAGATTGATCATATTCTATTGGAGGAAGCAGCCGACAGGGTTCCGAAAGTCCTATATGTATATATAAATGAGTATACACAGAACCTTAAAATGAACGTAGAAGTTAAAGTTACGTGTCCAAATGGGATTATTGGACAACGGCAATGAAGTCATTGGGAAGGTGAAATGAGGAGTTCGGACGACGAAAGAAAAAAGCCATGTGATGTCACTTGGCTTGGAATATCTGAACGAGAGTGGTATACACTGACCGGACCAGTCAAAATTAAAAGACGTAGTCTGCGGCAGCTCAAAGGGCGCCAACTGAGACGAAAGTTCATGGCATTGGCATGGCTGCTGGCTATTGAGCAATCACTTTGGTTCCAACTTCTCTTTTTTCATACTGTAAAACAAGTATTTTTTCGTACTGTCAATCCTATTCAAGTGTCTTCCGTTTAACCCAACTCCCTCAAGCCCCTCTTTTTTCTTCTCTTACCGTGTTTTTTTTTTTGGGGGTGGGGGTTATGTTTGGGCACTGAGTTGTGACAAATTTACGATTTCATTGGGTTTCAGGTTCAGGGATGAAGTACTAGGGAATGCCTTAAAAAAAATATTTGATAGTTATTTTTTTCTTTGTTGAAATGTAATTGATCAATAAAGTTTTTTTATCAAAAGCATCTATAATAATTAAATTATGAAATTTTAGCAATTTCAATAAATTGACCCAAACGTTTCTCTTTCTTTCTTTTTTCTACGTGGGATCCACTATTTATCATTATAGCTTTATAATGGATGTTCAGATCAATTTTAATGAATTGACATATATGTAATTATGTAATTATTTTTTGTAGTATGTAATTATACTAACAAAATTTAGTATGTAATTATTTTTTGTAAAACAATTTTGTTTCTAAATTAATGAATTATAATTGTTCTATAGTTAACAAAAACATAACAATTTTGTTTTTAAAAAATGACATTGTTTTATAAAAAACGAGAGAGTGTATAAATTATAAATGCAAGGTTTTTCATTTTTCATATCCATCTTTTTATCAAAATAATTTGTAAGGATTTATTTTTTTTCTAAAGGGATATTTGGAGGGATTTTAAAAATAATTTTTTTTCAATTTGGGGGATGTGGAGGGGAAGGAGGAGGGGGCGTGGGATATTGGTGAACGAAGGGATTTTTAAAATTAAAAAAAAAATACCCCAAACTCGTTCACGGGGTAAGCGAGTTTGGGGTTTTTTTAATAAAAAAAAGGTTGTACTGAACCTGTTTTTCAGGTGAACGAATTCAGTACAAATTTGAATTTGTTCACCTAAAAAATGAGTTTGACTGTAACATTTACCTAAATATTTTTAAAAGTGTAGCATCTGCCTAATTTTTTTCACTGTTCATAGGGTTTGACTAAATATGCCTGAACCCCTATGATTCAGGATGGGGAAGAGGGGAACTGATGCGGTTGAACACTCTGTCCTTCGTTGTCATCTTGATTGGATTGAGGCGGAAGCCGTCATCTGCAAGTGTGACAACTGACATGCCATTGAGCGGAAGCTTCAAGAGAGAGTCGTTGACTCAATTTTAACCATCAAAGTTAACACTGTAAATGGTTGGAGAAAAATGTCCTATTTTAAAATTTTTAAATCCAAAATAGCCTCTAGACAATTTTCTATGTCCAGCATCTATTCGTAAAAATTTTCAAATTATTTTTATACCTCTATCCATAAAAATAATACTGCAGGGCCCCTTAAATATAAAGAAATAGCGTTTGTCCAAACTAACGAAGGTGACATTTTTGCCCTATTTTTAAAAGTTCATGAGCACTTTTCCAACCAACAAATGTATATGATATCAATTGTAGATTTGAGAAAAATACATTGGCATTTTTATTCATTAACCCTTTTAAATATAAGACATAAATTCATTTTATTTTTTAAATTTATAATTTTTTTAGAGTATCCTGTTGCATACATAGATTAAAATCGTTTTCACGGTAGTATAAATACTAATGATTTTTTTGACAAACAATGCTCATAATTAAAGAGGCATTTTAAAAGAAATCAAATGGATTTTACTTTGGCAGTTAGAGAGCACCTTGACTATTCTTCTGAACTGGATCCCATGACGAACGCAAACGGAAGCCACACCACGCCTTCCACAATCACCAAACAGAGAAAATCCATCGGCCCATCCACGCTAGCCCATATTTTCTTCAGATAACAATTATGACATTTTTTTTTAAAAAAAAATACTAAATCGGTGACATCAGTGGCGGCTGACAGGATTTTTCTCATTTAAACAAATGATCATGGCTTTAACTAACTGATATTCATAAATTTTTCTGAATTATTTCTCTCCATATGAATCATTTTAATGGTCCTAGATATTTCATATTTATAAAATTCATAAAAAAAATATAGTTAACACATTTTTATTAGAAAGACTCTAAATATTTCTCAATATACACTTTCATGTTCCCTCACTAGACGGAGGGTATTAAACATAGTTAAAACTTAAAATAACGTGACAGTAGATGAAGAGTGAAATTTTAAAAAACGAATTTTAATCACATAACTCGTGGATCTTTTTTCTCCTGGATCTGTGTATTTTTTTTTTTTTTCCAGGAGCAAATCACTGAGGATGGAGGAAATAAAAGCTATCAAATACAGCCTTCACTAGCTAGCATCCAATTCAAGACGATTGTAAAAACAACTAATAAATTGTGGGAAATGGTTCATGTCTTTCCTTTATTTAAATTGTGCTGGAAGAATTGTAAACGCATATGTAACTATAAACGTACTATAAACTTATATGTATATTTTAAATTTGGTAAGTTTTCGGAACTCAACTACATAAACTTTTTTTTGACACAAAATAAAAATTGTGATGGGAGAATTATATTTAAATTTAATAATGTCTGAATATGAAATGATAAAAAGCACCGGATACAAGGTAGCTATAAAATATATGATAAAAATACTTAAAGGTGTTTTTTTTAAAAAAATATCATCCTGGTCTTTCTTCTGAGTTCTAAATCATATAAAATTATAATTAGCTTTTCTCCAAATTATAATGAAATATTAGGTTATGATGTTTTGTTTTTGTTGTCCAAGATATATCCGACTCAAACAATTTTGGATCCCAAATAAAAATGGTTTATTTAAAAACCGGTTGAGTTTAGTATGATAAGACAGTTATTTACGATATGATAAATTAAAAGTTAAATCCATTAAGAGAGATAGCCCCAATGTGAGGCAAATAGTTTTTATGCTTATAACAAAAAATAGATTTACACTAAATCTCATACAATATGTCGAATTAAAATTTAAATATCTGTTGAAGAAAATGTTATTCTTTGTTTGGTATGAGTTTTCTCGAGTGGAAGGGAGGGGAGAGGAGTGGGAGAGACTTACTCCCCTCTCGATGTTTTGCTAGAAAATTTTTTAAGGAATGGAGGATACTTATTCCCTTCCTTTCCTTTGGGTCAAAAAATTTTAAAGAGGGGATGGGCTCATCTCCCATCCTTTTCCCTTCCTAGCCTCCCTCTAAAATTGGGGGTTTGGTTGGAGAGGGATGAGAAAAAAATATTTGTATCATGAAATTAACTCTATTAAAATTATATAATTAGCTCGTATGACCTGTAGGTTTTATAGCACCATATGTATTCATTGTCAATATTTTTATCATCATCTTTAGAGCCGCCATTTAATTTGTCGCTAATATTGGCATTTGATGTTATGTTATTGGCAAGAAGTAAATGTTATTGATATTACAAACCTTTTAACGTAAATGTTTATTTTAATCGCAACACACATATATGTATTAGCAAGTTAGTATTTTAAGAATATTGGTTTAGAAAATTATAATTTGATTATTCACAATAAAGCTGATATAACCTTTATTTTAGTTTTTTTCACAAGTTTATTTTTAAATTAATAAGAGATCATATATAGTTTGTACCAGGGTAGTTTAAAAAGTTGATCAATTTGTATTATACATATTTATATATTGATATAAAAAAAAGAGATAAATCCATTTAGAAAAGGTAAAATAATTAATTTCTTATTAGCTCCACTCCTAAACCAGGTAAGGTCCCATCAAGATCACTCTCATCCCTTCCCCTTCCCTCTCCTCCTTCCATTAAAATGTATCCCCTCATCTGACATTCCTTCCGTTAAACTAAATATAAATACTTAATCATGTTTTAAACATGATTAATTAACAGGAGAATATACCTACTTAACGGGGGAAAAAAATAGCTTCATACAACTAACATTTTTCATCTAGAAAGCTACAAACCTTATATTTCATTCCCTAACCGCCACTTCCTGATTGTTACGGCGATTTGCCTCTCTAAATTGTAGTTCAATTCTTACAGGGGAACTACTTGCCTAAAATCAACAGGGTATCTGTTTCCTGTCTTTTGTGGAAAATATTTTTCTTGAGAGGCAAATTGAACACTGTGGTGGCAGGCTCTGGTGAAATCAAACCTCACAATCTGGTAAGGCTTACGAATGAAGGGGCTAATCAGTCAATTTTGAACAGCTCAATGGAAGACGATTGACGAGGACTGAGTTCGAGGGGTTCTTTTCTTGAAAACGAATCGCCAGCCAGCAATTCCTCAATACTTGAATTTGCATAAGTCCGAAATCGCGAGAAGTGTTCACCGTTCCCTCAAATAAATGTTCGTCTCTGTCCCTGTGAATCTCCTACCGGGATCAATCTCACTTAATTATATGTTCCTCCTCGGTCCCTTTCTTCTTTTTATTCTTGTCGTCTCTTTTTGGCTCTGATTAGCCTCAATCAACATGCATGTTTATTATTCTGTTCTTCGACTAGTGAATTCCCTCTCTCTGTGCCTATCGACCCTTGCTTTGTCATCTTTGGTTCTCCACTTGATCACACAACAAAGAGAGTTCTCAACAAAATACAAGCCACTCTCCTTAAATTCCTATTCAACCGACTCGCATCAAAAAAGCAATGATCCTGTTTTAACTTTTAATGCTTCTTCTGTTTTGCCTTAGCAAAATTATTCTTTCATTATAGGTAATTATGATCAATCTACAGTTAAACATTAGATGTGTACATATTTTCTAATGGAAATTTGAATTTAGGTTTATTACGTTGTGAGAGATTAACCCCTTCTGTTAGATTCAATTTTACTCATGATTTATATCAATTCTTTAAACAGTACCATGTGCTGCACCTTGCATTTAAAACCGTAGATAACAAACAAAAAATATGGTTAGTGTAAGACATAAGGGTGTTTGGATTAGTTTTTTTTAAATGATTTTACGTAATCCGAAGTAAGTATACGAGAAAAATTTTGTATTTGCCTTTTTAATTGATTCTTGATATTTGATAAACACTAATAGCCCATTTGGTTCAATTATATGTAATCCCGATACATTATATTGATTACATATTTGGTTGCATAACAATGCAATTGAATGTAATCCTGATTACAATGAATCATATCAAATCAAGTAATCCCATTATATAGTTTTAGTTATATAATCGGAATTACAGTTTATATGAATTAACATATGGGTATTTGTATCTTTCATAAATCAATATTTATACATTTATATCCTTCATTTTTTAGAATAGAATTGAAAAAATTATTTCACATATTTTTTATTCTTTATAGATAAAATATAAATTTCATTTCACAATTTTTTGATAACATATCAAACAAATAAATAGTATGTAATCATCATTCTATTACATTATATTATATTTCATTACATTCCTGTGAACTCCACAGCTAAATCAATTAAAATAACAAACGTTTATGGAAGAATAAATACCCACCCTAAACGATGGTAACAGAAGAAAAATCCGGGAATGAAAAGACCCCATTTTTGGCGAGGTGGTATTTCTGATAAAAACCAGATGGTGGGAAAAAGGGGCAAGGTTTATAGGTATAATTACATATTCCGCTCAATTCCTTTTAGTAAAAGATGCTTAGATTTTTAGGCCCTTACGAATTAAATAAAAAAATGATTGGAAACCACCAATTGATGATTCCGGCTATCTTTGAGCGTGGATGCACCATTGTGTCGTCCATCGATTTCAAAAAGTGAAAAAGGAATAAGAGAACATGCACTCACTATCCCTTTCCTCCATTAATTTGTTGACGCATACACACCTTCCCTTATTTTGTGCCACAGTTGTAAAACCCGTAGATACTTTGCTTCCCATTTTTCCCCCCTCTTCATATGTAGAAAGAAATAGGCAGACACAAATTTGCTGAATAACTGAGTGAATTATTTAAAAAAGCCTCGAGACAACACAAATTTATTCATTTAGTCCTATCCACAGAAAATAAATAATTGAGAATCTTGCAATCTTTCCTGTCAGTGCAAATTGTGAGGATGTGAACCCAAGTCCAAAGACTCCGCTGGCTGATGAGCACCATAGTATATTGATTCCACCTCCACTTTTTGCATCAGGTACCCACTTTCCTCACTATAACAAAATGCACCAGAAGCTTGGAACGCTTCGATCCTGCGTGCTTCCCAAGTCACAAAGCCATTCTCTAAAGTCAAGTTTTGAACCTGACTCTAATGGGAAGGGTGATATTGTGTATAGGTATCAATGGTTGTGCCTGATTATTGCCTATAAGAAAAGTTTCAGTCAACTTATACTGCCTTTAAGAGGTCCCACCCTCTAAAAGCCCTTCACCGTCCATTTGCCCTTCCAAGCTCCTCGTTCATATGCAAAAGAACGCTTAGCACACTCGTTGGAGATGCCAAACCTATCTTTTCAGCTTCCACCACTTTATTTGGGTATAAAAATTTTTAAGCGTTTCATTACCAATAGGGTTGGGAGAGACAGTTTCTGCCAACTCTAGAATGAGACGGCTCTCTGTTTTCCTTCTGATCTCCCTCATGATGATGATGCTATCTTTGACAAGGCCGAGTCTTGTGAATGGTAGGGTTCTTGCATCAACAGTGAAGGAACAGAGGGCCAATATTCATCAACCTCGGGAACAGCCTAATAGTCCCAGGGGGGCTTCTTCAGTAGAGAAGGAGACAGGCAAACCTGCAGAAAACCAAAGCAGCCGGGTTTTGATTGGGAAAGAATTCCATACAATGGCTTCAGGGCCAAGCAGAAAAGGTTCTGGTCACTAGCAGCCTCCCAATTCATGGTTCCTACCTGTTTTTATTTTGATTTGGTTACACATGGATTCATTATAGGGCAGCTTTGTACATTAACTATGGAATGTATAATCTTTGTCTATATTATCTAATATATTCGAGTGTTGAATTTATAGCAGACAAGTTGAGTTTTTTTTTTTTTTTTTCCTTTTTTAAATTTGCTAGTCGCATGGCAATGATAGAGGTTTTTGACAGCACAAAAATAGTAACTAGAAGATGATCTTGAACACTTGTAACTGAAATAATCCGCTGGAGCAGCTCATACCCAATATTTCAAGGTAAGTGAAGTATCTATATGATATTTCTAGGTGTGAAGTGATTATCATGAACCTCAGGGTAAGTAATCAAAGCTACAATACAATATGTTGGTTATGTATCCAATTACACATAAGCACAAGCAACCAAAAAAGTATTGGGTGACATGTACCTCATGCACTCGATCGCCCAAATGAGAATGATAATAAAACCTATCAAATGGCCAAGGCTTTTACTACCGCTAACACATCATGGCCGATGACAAGTGCATACGATCTATGCACCTGCCAGGTTTATACTCGACAGCACTTCGCTGACATAATTGAAGTTCAAAGCTGCAGTGAGGTTTGGCCTCAAAGACTGAGGATCTGTAATGAAGTTCATGCTTGTGATCCCCAGTATGGGCCTGTACTCAGTTATCTTACTGAGTTTGTACTCATTCTATGTATTTCAAGTATGATATCAGCAGCACTATAACACAAAGCTTCTGAGGAGTGGTTCTCCATCAATCACAAAAATTTATCATTGGTCTTACATTTATGTTCATAGCTTAATACAAACTTTCGCTGACAATCACAACAGGGGATCACAGAAATGAAATATACATTTCGGAAAGCTATTAATACTGCAGCTATTATACCTTATCCACAACAAAAGCAGGTTTTATTGAACCTTCGAGGGCTCTTGACGATGATAATCTATCTCGCGTCATCAATTTTCAACTGCGAGAAAACTGAACCCACTGTGTTATCAGATCCATCTTCCCTTATGAAGGACATATCACCTGATTCACCAAGTGTAGAAAGTGAAGGAAGTCGGCGAACATTGGGCAATTGAATCGATACAGAAGCACTGCTAGAACTGTCCTCGTGGGGTTCTCTCTGAATTGTGCCTCGCTGAAGCTGTAGTGCATATTCCAAGTCCCACAATACATCACCCATGCTAGGCCTATCAGAACCATCTTCCTGTAAACATTTCTCTACTGTCTCGCTAAATTTCCTGAGCGAGTTTGGATCTATTTGTCCCTTGATGGAAGGATCAATAATCTCTTGGAGCATTCCTTTGTTCTTGCAAAGGATTCCCCATTCAGCCAAGTTCACCTGCTCCCGTGGCAGCATAGGGTCAATGGCTGGTCTTGCACATAACACTTCAAGAAGTACCACACCAAAAGAGTAAACATCAGATTTTTCTGTTAACTGTTGTGACCGAAAATACTCAGGATCTAGATACCCAAAAGTGCCTTTAACACCAGTGCTGACATAAGGTTGATGATCAAGAGGGCCTGTTCTTGAGAGGCCAAAGTCAGCAACTTTAGCAACATGGTTTTCATCAAGCAATATATTTGTAGACTTCACGTCTCGGTGAATGATGCCTCCTGATGCTCCTTTGTGAAGGTAATGAAGACCCCTAGCGGCTCCAATGCAAATCTCAAGCCTCTGCTTCCAAGGCAAGCTTGGCAGATTTGAATTGTACAAATGATCCCTCAGTGTCCCTTTTTCCATATATTCATAAACCAAAATCATTTCAGCTCTTTCATCACAATACCCAATCAGGGAAACAAGGTGCCTATGTCGAATTTTGGACAGAACCATGATCTCTGTCTGGAATTCTGGAAGCCCTTGTCCTGACCCGGGCTCACTTCTTTTCACAGCCACTCTCAAACCATTCCTGAGAGTTCCATTGTAAACGTTGCCAAAACCACCCTTTCCAATCAATCTTTTTGTATCAAAGTTGCTGGTTGCAGATTGGATCTCAATCAAAGGGATTTTGAGCCCAAGATTCAGGTTTGGAAGAGGAGAGCCATGGGAAGTTCCTTCAGTCAATCTACTGTGAGAACTTCCTCCTCCATAAAACGGCAATGGTAACCAGTCTGAATTCTCAACAGGCTTAGGTTCTTGCTTCCTAAACTTCACTCGCCAAATTAAGAACCCAACTAATATAATAGAAACTAGGACAAAACCTCCAACTCCAATCGATAACCCCAGCACCAGAGGGAGATGATTTTTGGGATTGGATTCTTCCACCGGAACGGAACTTGATGGATCAATAATTCTCATAATTTCTAGCCCGTTCAGATACGTATTAGGAACTGGAGAACGAAGAGGTGCTATGCTGATATTCACGGATCCAGAATTATCAGGATTGACCACAAAATCATAATAAAATGGAACAGGCAACAGGTTAGATATGTTGATGGAATTGATCATTGCGCGGGTGTTCTTGTAGATGAATAGATTGAAGTACGTAAGATTAGGAGAAGAACTCTCCAAGTCACAGAAGTGAACCCGAACAAGATAATTAGCTTTGTTTTCCACAGCAAGACCCCATGTTATGTTAAAGAAATTAGTGTCATTGGAATTCAAAAGAACCTTTCTGTCACTTAGGTAAACGCTATTTGGGGCAGTATACTTAGTAGCCCAATTAATATTATCGGATTCAGAATTTTCGCTCCGGTACTTAATATCAACAGTGGAACTGTAAGCATCAGCAGCCCGTGGGTTAAGCAAATAAGGATCATCTATTTCCCAGAATCTGAAAAGTTCATCTTCACTTTTTGACACATTAGAGCCTCCAACATTAACCCTGTAAGTCATCTGTAACACCCGAGACTGCAAACCTGTGTAAGCCGCAGAATAGCCACTGGGTCTCACGGTCGGAGCATTATCTAGAAAGAAATTATCGGGGAGAAGGAAGAGTTCTATGGCATTTACAAATGCAAATGATGATTCCAGAGGCCTGAAAGTGATTTTGAAGTCGATGGCATCGATTCTTATGAAGAATTCTTCTACTAGAGGAGAATTGCTAGCATTATTGGCAGCGAAATTTTGCAAGAGCCAGAACCCAGGAACCGAAACATTGAAGCGAGCAGTGGAGAGATTACTGGAGGAAGAGAAAGCGAAGAAATGAAGGCGTACCAGATAAGAGCCGTAAGTATCGATTTTGAAGTCGTACGAGAATTTCTGTTGGAAGACCCTAGCTGTTCGATAGATAGGAGATATGGCCGACGACTGCGTTCTTGGTTCGCTCTGCTTTGGAAATGATAAGGAAAGAGAAGAATCCCCCACGAAAACCCGACCGCTTTCTGTATCGGTAACGTTGTTGTTTGACCCGCAGCTGATAAAGTACTTATCGGGAAAGGTGTAGGCTGATGAGAAAGACTGAAACCATGCCAACTGAACGAGAAAATGAAGAAGAAACAGAGAGGTATGAACTCTGTGGAATTGAAGATTCCCCATGGAAAAAGAGATCGTTAGTCTTAGTCTTGTTATCAATCTGGTTATGGCATTTCTGGGAACAATGAACCCTGGAGTTTAGGGACACAAGGAGTGGATAGGAGAAAGACAATGGGAAACCGGCTCGTCAACTTTGACCCGCGAAGTTGACTTGTCACCCACTGGCCACTGGTAGTAATATTTTTGGGACCTGAAACCCACTAGTAATATTAGTCCAATAGAAAATGACCAGAGAGTTGAGTCTGAACAAAAATGTTTCGATGCAATGAACGCGATGCAAAGCCATGTGGATCGCGGCTAGTTTAGACTGATGGCAGGCGAGGGAAGTTTGAGAATGCCATTTGTCGTCTTTTACTCTTGGAAGAGAGTAGAGTTGAATTCATAATATACGTACAGGAAAAATAAATAAAATGACATGACACTGCGGCGGCTGAGAGGTAAATCAACAAAATCACAGAGAAAGCCATTAAATGGAGAAATTACTCTGCACGATTTTCTTCTTCTTTTGCGGACTGAGGTGAGTGGACATCATGTAAGGATAATTGAATCTGAACGTCCGGTTACCAACTGCCGGAGAGAAAACTGACCATGTATTTTTTTTTTTATATATATAACTTAAAACTGCCCATGCAATTGACCTGGAGACTGAATAATAATCAGATGAAAAAGGGCGAGCCCAACAAATCTCTTTCTCTTTTGGGCTATACCAAGGCCCATCAGCATTTATACTCCACAGTTTTGTTTCGTACATGCATTTAATGTGTATTGTATATATCTATTAGCATGACCCGGTGCTGGACTGCTGGTTCTATTGATATGAGTCAGTCCAAATAAAGTAATGTTTAAACGCCCTTTAAAAAGTTACATACGTATGTTATATTGTATTACCAAGCATACATGAGGCTAGCAATATATATTAGCATTAAAAGCATGTAAGTGGTTGGAAGCATTCTCATTAGATAGATGACGTCTCGTGTTCAAGACATCAGAATAATAAAATATCTCTTGCGAATATAGCTTTATATGCATACGATCTAACCTGAGACTTTGATTAGTCAAAGCTTAATTTCTGCAAATGGTTGGCATATGGAAAAAAAATGTAGTATTTGGGAGTACAGTCTTCCTTCGATCCATAATTAAAGATACTATTTGTTGAGGTCAACACTAACACGGCGTTTACATGGGGACCAAGTCTTTACAGTATAATTTGTATTTGTTGGAGCTTTTCAATGACAGTGTCATAGTGTCAGTGTATGTAATGTCAAAATTGCCTCTACAAACCTTCAAGTGACAATGTGGCTTCCCTCCTTATTGAACACGGATTTTTTTTACCTTTTTTTTCTCTCCAGAAATATATTTAATCTTATATTTTATAAATATATACATACTAATTGTATAAATAATAATAATTTTGTCTTATATATCTTTAAATATTCTTTATTAATTATTTTAGGGGAGAATTGAGGATAAGTCCCTCATTGAAAAATTAATTGTAAAATTTGAACTTTTCACATATATGCAATTGAACTTTTACATATGTAATTGAGTATGTATAATTCTCTAATTAATTCTCCAATGTGGAATTTTTCCCTAATTCTCCCTTATCACTTTAATGTATGTCATGTTCGGTAATTTGCACATAAAAAGTTATTTTGGCAACAATCATCCAAACATTTTATCAAAATCACTTTTCCCTCAAAAGCCATTCTCCTTGGAATCTATTTTCAAGATCATTTTTATCACTTTTATACCAAGGGAGAGTGAATCATAGAGGATAATTAAGGTGTTTTGGGGGAAAAAAACATGATGTAACAATTAACCTAACTAATTAGCATCATTAATTAAATCAAATTAAGTAAATAAATGTACATTCAGGACTAGAGGGAATAGCTAATAGCCAACCATAAAGCAAACCGGATAATCAGCCAACATTGACAAATTCTTAACCATAAGAATAAACCATAAAGGCTAAAGCAAGTATACATGTGCTCGATCCGAAGGCCAATATGCCGGAACTCGAAGCCTAAATTAATAATGCAACACGATGATGAGAATCATCCAGGGTTACAATAGAATCTTACTGAGGATGGGACGTGCTTTGCATTGAGCCTCCAATGGAATGACCTTGGGCATCAAGGTTCCACCCCTCTCGGCCATGTCAATTTTTAAGTCGCTGACTCTTTTCCAGTCAAAGCATTGAATCAACAACGCTAAAGTCAACCCCACGGTTCGTAGGGCCAAGCCTGCCCCCGGACATGCCCTTCTCCCCATCCCAAAAGCTAGGAGCTTGCGGGCTTTTCCCTCTTCACTTTCAAACCTCTCGGGCCTAAAGCTCAATGGTTCAGGCCACAGTTCAGGGTCCCTATGGATGGCCCATGCATTCACAAGCAACATTGTGCCACGTGGCACATCATAACCCCCCACAGTGCAATCATCTGAAGCCACGTGGGGTACCAGCATCGGCGCCGCCGGGCTCAGTCGCAGAGTCTCCGAGATTATATGCTCTCAAGGTAGGATAGTTTGGCCACATCAGCTTCCTCCACAAACCGCTCTTCTCCGACCTCAGCTTCCAATTCAACCCTTGCCTTTTCCAATACCTTCGGATCGTTTAACAGATGCGACATTGCCCATTCTAATGTGATCGCCGAAGTGTCTGTTCCTGCTATTATCAACACCTGCAAAACAAACCTTTCTTAATTAGCTCAAGACTTGTTATTAGCGACACCAATGGTGCAAATTACAAAAACTAACCAATATAAGGCCTTTAATAATTTCGTCGGTATAATACTCAGGTTGTGATTCTTGTGATTTGAGCAAATGATCTATCAAAGTGTTCGTGCTTTCCAATCCTTCCTTCTTATACCGGTGCTCGTCGACGAGCCCTTGCAACAACTCGTCCAACGCCTTCCCAATCCTTCGCAACCTCTTCTGGTAACCACCGTAATCAATCCACCGGAACAGAGGCAAGAAATCGCCCAGGTTCGAATCCTTGGTTCCCATACTAATAGATGAAATCTCCTCCATGACATCTCTAAACCGCTTCGCTTCCTCCACGTTCGTCAGATCAGATTCTTCGTCGCCGTAATACCGTTTCCCGGCGACCATTCTCATTATGGTGTTAAAAGTCAGATCTAAAAACATTGATCTCAGATCAACTTTGGCGAAGTCTTTGCGAGACTCGCGAGATAGCTTTCGTAGCAACAGCTTGGTCTCATGGATTCGGAGATTCAAGAACGAGTTGATACGGTGGGTTGAGAGTATCTCGAGGGAGCTTATACGTCGTAAGTTGCGCCAGTGGTCACCGTAGGAGGATGTAACGAGGATGGTGTTGTTGTAGCCGATGTACTTGGTCTTCTGGACGTGAACACGATTTGCGAAGATGATGTCGTTTTTAGTGAAACACTCTTCAGCTGCGGAGGGAGACGAAACAACGACGGCAAATTGTGAGCCAAAACGGAGAGAGAAAATGGGGCCATATTCTTTAGAGAGGGAATGCAGGTAACTATGGAGAGGCCGTTTTAGTTGCAGGAGGTTGCCCAGTATGGGAAGAGAAGGTGGGGCAGGAGGGAGGTTTTTGAATCCTGATCTTGTTTGGAACAAGAGCTTTAAAGCGATCAGAATAAAAAGGCAGAGAGCAAAATAATAGATCAAGTTATCTTCCATGATCGTCCTTTTGATTTTGATACAGATCAATCTGGATGCATTGAGCAGTATGCGTGCGCGTGTCTATATATTATACACGCACGCAGCTGTGAATGTGTGATGCATCTTGGACAACGATGGGATGCAGCGAATCATAATAATATTCTTGAAGGTTTTAAATCTGACCATATAAGTCGTGAGCATCTTTGCTTTTCGCGTCGAAAAGTAAGAATCGGCTACTGGCATCCTCCCGCAATGAATCATTGAGATTTGACTTAGATGGATTATATCCAAGCTACAGGAAAGCGGATAGTTGATTGGATCGAAATAACACAGTGGGTTAAGGGTCACTGGATCAGATCGGAGTCAGACCGTTGAAAAATAAAAAAAATTTAAAAATAAATTTAAAAAATTTACTGAATTACACTATTCAAAATTAAAAATTTTATACATATAACACATTTTATTCTTTCCTTTTAGGGCCTCTTTTTAGCTTAAATTTGAGCTGCTTGTTGGATTTTTCGAAGTTAAATATTTTAATGAGAATTTAAAAGGTAGAGAATCCTTGTTGACAGCAAACTTCAAAGATTTGGTGATAAAGAGGTTGCTTGCTGGAAGTGAGCTTCTGACAATGGCATTTAAATAAAAAGCAAGTAAAAGGTGGCATGGCATGAGGGGTGAGAGAGAGACTGGTGAGCCACGTGATAGATTGATCGGTGACATTTGATGGTGTACCAGCTTTTTGCTCTTTCTCCTACAAGCTACAACACAACACCCACCTCCTACCTAATCACCAATTCGGCCATTACTGACCCATTTCTTGCTCTCTCGCTTATGCTTCTATTAAATCTCTCTCCCTCTCTGGGCTACGGTACCGCCATGAAGATCAGCCCTCTTTTCCACAAACCTTCCAACCGCAAGCTTCTGGTCACGCTCACAACTCTCATCCATGATCAACCCCTTCCATTGAGATCGCCTCCTCCTCCACCAAAACCGTCTACAACTTCACTCGCTTCCAAGACTCCCACTACTCCAGTATTTCCCCCTCATTGCTTCCCTCCCAAATCTGAAGACCCAAAATCCATTCTCAAGCTGTCTCTTCACGTTTCCCACAACGACCTCTGTAAGCTACCGTCCTCCAAAGCTTGTCTGCCGCTCCAACACTCATGCTCACTTTGATTTTTTTTTCTTTCCAAAAGTAACTTGGCGACTCGCCCGAGTTGATCCCGGGTTACTTCGGATCAATCTAAGTTTCTCCGGGTTGACCCAACCCGGGGTCATGGCACAACTTGAACCGGATTGGAGGTGGAGTCGCCGATTTTCGGCTTGACTCAACCGCTCCGATCCGAGTTCACGAACCTTGATTATATCTGATTTTTTTACTTTTTATTTTTATGAAAAAACTTAATTTAATGAGTATAAAACGTAATGAATTGGTTAAAGTATACGTTTAGTCTTTTAAGTTTACTTCAAATTTCAGTTTAGTCCATTAAATTTAAAAAGTACACTTTTAATCCTTTAATATTAACACAGTTAGTTTTACTTAACAGAAAATGGTAACTCAGCACATTTAGATGGTGATTTTGTAATTAAATGCTAATAAAATATGTTTAATTTTCAAATATAAAAATAATTATATTCAGTATTCAATATTTAAATATATTTTAACTTCATTTAATTGAATTAATATTTTCTGTTAAGTAAAACTAACGGTGTTAATGGTAAGGGATTAAAAGTGCACTTTTTAAACTTAAGGGATCAACTTGAAACTTGATGTAAATTTAGAGGATTAAATGCATACTTTAGTCTAAAATTAATCTTTTAACTATCATATTTTTAAATAAGAATTTTTTTTTAGACAAAAAATGCTAACTTAAAAAAAATCAGATTTAGACCTTCTATAATCAAATCTAGATGATTCAGATTTAATGGATTAGATTAACTCATTACTCTTGATAAACACCCTTTCGTGATCAAATTATATTGTTATGGGTATTACATATTCCATATCTGAATGTTCATGAACGCAGCTATTTATGAGTTTCTCGAATTATTTATCTTATTTTCATTCTTTATTCATGAATAGTAAGTATGGGAGAAAACTCAAATGAAGTTCATAATATTCATTATATTAGATTCATAGGTTCATGCATGTTGAATACATCAATAGATCTTTGACTTTGGGAAATTTACATTATGGATGCAATATATATTATGTCCATTGGTACAAATTAATTATAATTTAAACTGAAATGACTTAATCTGTTACCTTGAATGAGATATAATTCCTCTCTATGTCCGGAGTGTGAGAAATATATGGACACCATTGTTATTAGTTTATGATCAAATATTGAATTAGTAAGATTTATGATTTTTTATATTTTCTATTGATTAACAGAAACTTTCAGAATATTTGGCCAACAAAGTAATAAAATTTCTGGAGTAGTGACTACTGATAACAATTTATAGCGACAAAGCACATAAATTTATGATTAAGAAAAACAATAAATGAAATCTTATCCGGTTCATTGATTATTATTATTTGTAATGCCAGTTTACCTTTCTTAGTTAAATAATACATATAAATGATGAAACACGTAATAGTACCAGGACTTAATTGAGAAGTCGTTTTAGTGCTAAATATAAAATATTCATACTTCTCAATTTTTATTTTTAAATTACCCTGTTGATACTTTCTTGACAATAATTGAGTAAGAGAGAGGAATAAAATTAAAAAACATGATTAATATGCTTGAAAATTAATTATTAACTAATTTAACCAATTTTCTTAATTTAATGAGATTAGTTAAATAAGTCTTACGATTAGAGGGGTATTATATATATATTAACATTAACTACGAGTACATTGAAAATTAAATAATTTAAATTTAAAAAAAGCGCAATTTCTTTAAACAATTTAGAACCTTGATCTTTATAATGTACTGTGGTTTTTGTTGGCCTTGTTTGTGTTTTGAGTGTATGGTGCTACAAAAGGGTACAAGCATTAGATTGCTCAAATCTTGACTCTTCATTATCCTTCTTTCATAATCTAATTAATCCAACTAATCTGATTACTATAAATACATAACTCACAACAAGGAAGCTTTAATTACAGATTCGTCTGAGACATTTAGTATTATGCGTTTCATGCATGTATCTAAATTTATGCGATTCTCCTAATTTAATTAAATTTGTGTGATTCATCATGCAATAAATATTTGCAGAGTCATAAACCAAATGCTAACTTTAAAAAAAATCAGATTTAGACCTTTTATAATCAAATCTGGATGGTTCAGATCTAATGAATTGGATTAGCTCATTACTTTTAATGAACACCCTAATGAATTTCGAATTTTCGTGATCAAATTATATTGTTATGGGTATTACATATTCCATATCTGAATGTTCATGAACGCAGCTATTTATGAGTTTCTCGAATTATTTATCTTATTTTCATTCTTTATTCATGAATAGTAAGTATGGGAGAAAACTCAAATGCAGTTCATAATATTCATTATGTTAGATTCATAGGTTCATGCATGTTGAATACATCAATAGATCTTTGACTTTGGGAAATTTACATTAGGATGCAATATATATTATGTCCATTGGTACAAATTAATTATAATTTAAACTGAAATGATTTAATCTGTTACCTTGAATGAGATATAATTCCTCTCTATGTCCGGAGTGTGAGAAATATATGGACACCATTGTTATTAGTATATGATCAATATTGAATTAGTAAGATTTATGATTTTTTATATTTTCTATTGATTAACAGAAACTTTCAGAATATTTGGCCAACAAAGTAATAAAATTTCTGGAGTAGTGACTCCTGGTAACAATTTATAGCGACAAAGCACATAAATTTATGATTAAGAAAAACAATAAATGAAATCTTATCCGGTTCATTGATTATTATTATTTGTAACGCCAGTTTACCTTTCTTAGTTAAATAATAAATATAAATGATGAAACACGTAATAGTACCAGGTTTTACAATCTTGATTGACACTTGAAATATGGAACTTAATTATTTGAAACCCACGTATATATAAATATTATATTGTTATTTGCTTGAGTGGTCAACGTCAATTACAACTTTCAGATAACAATTAAATAACTTTTTATCTTATCCAATGATGAGCAATTTTATTACCTTGTTAGATGAATATACTCAATACAGTGTACACGTACAAATAATGAATTTCTAATCCAGTTTTAATAAAAATGCTCATTAATTATTACCGACCTGCTCGTTCACACTAACCATTTGTAATATTTTATCCTTTTTCAAAAGCAGACGATATTACATCTGCATGCTTTAGTTTCCTCTATTTCGATTTTTTAGCATCAAGAAAGTCGATTATCTTTATTTCCTGGCAATTCCATATGTAAAATTTCACTTTTACTTTGATGCTTATGTCGGCTGTTAATTTACCTTCCTAATTTACGAGACGCATAGATCTTATTATGACCGCTGCCGATTTGTAATCGCTACCAATTGTCCCACCATATGCGATGGAATGCTAAAGATAAATTTGGTTGACCATGTTCTTGAAGGTTTTACTTTGACCAGACATAAATATCGTGGCCATCTTGTTTTTGGCTTCGAAAAGTAAGAATTTGGATCCTGCTACTTTTCCGACGCGGATAGAATTTCAAGGAAATAGTTCAATTGTTAAAAAATTTATACCCTTTCTAATCCTCAAGAGTTATGTCTGTAATTTTTATTGATTAACAAAAACTTCCAGAACATTTTGCTAGAAAAAAAATTAGGGGCAGTTATAGCAATTCACGGATGAGGTCGTCAACTTCAGAATCGAATAATAAAATCTCCAAGGAGTATTTTCATTCCACGACATAAAATATAAGAAGCTAGAACAAAAAAACTAAAGCACATGCATTTATAATTAAGAAAAACAAACATTGAAAACCTGAGGCTTACTATCGCCACTTATTGCAGTTTCATTAGTTGGGATTGTGCATATAGACATTCCCATTCATATGTGTCCCACCACATAATCCTTAATTAGCGACGCTTGTCGAAAGCAAACGGTCGATGGTGGGACGACGTGCTTTACACATAGCCTCTAAAGGAACAACCTTTGACATAGTGATTCCTGATCCTTCTGTCATGTCAATTTGTTCCTCACTTGTTCTCTTCCATTGAAAGCATTGAAGCAACCAACCCAAAGTGACGCCCACCGTTCGCTGAGCTAAGCCTGCTCCAGGGCATGCTCTTCTCCCCATTCCAAACACAATTAACTTGTCAGCTTCGCCTTCTTTCTCAAACCTTTCAGGCTTGAAACTTGCTGGATCGCTCCATAGCTGTGGGTCTCTGTGAATTGCCCAGGCATTGACCAACACTATAGTGTCACGCGGCACATTATGCCCTCCAATGGTGCAATCTTTTGAAACCTCACGAGGAACCAACAATGGAGCAGCGGGATACAACCGGAATGTTTCAGAGACGACGTTTTGCAGGTATGGCAGTTTTGGAATGTCTTGCTCTCCTATCAATCGTTCTTGTCCTGTGTGTCTGTCTACTTCTTCTTGTGCCTTTTCCAACGCCTCAGGGTTGTTTAATAAACAAGACATTAACCACTCTAAAGTCGTAGCTGATGTCTCTGTTCCTGCCATAATCATAACCTGTCAAGTGGAATAATCAATATGATCAATAACCTTTTCCCCCTAACTTGATTCTGCTGCTAATTAATTACCAAGCATGACCAGTTAGGTCAGTACTATCTGGCCAGTGCACACTGCCAGCCCACGTTAATTTCCAATAATCCTTAGTATTAAATTCTCTTTGTTCATATGCTTAATATCAGTTAATGCTACCATAAGCTAGTACTTTTTAAACGAAGGTTGCAAGTATCTATAAGAAATTACCACGCATTAGTTTATTAGAAACTGCGTTGGTAAGCAAAGCAAAAGACGTCAAACTGGTAACAAAAAGGAACCTAATTAGTTTTTACTTACCAACATCAGCCCCTTGATGATCTGATCTGTGTAGTACTCTGGATGTGATTCCTGTAAACTCAAGAGATGATCAACCATGGTATTTTCTGTATGGCTTGCATTTCGATGTCGATTAATGATTCCCTGCAAAAACTCATCGATGCCCTCGGAGAAACCCTTGAGCTTCTTCTCCAAGTTATCATAATCAAACCACCTCAATATGGGGAAAAAGTCTCCGGCGTTGTTTGCCCCTCCTATCTTTGGCAACTCTTTTAAGATGGCATGAAACTTCCTTGCCTCCTCCTCGTCCGCCGCATCAATGTCATCTCCCAATAACCTTTTACCACATATCATTCTCGTGATAATGTTGAACGTCATCTCTAAAAACCTGGATTTAAGTTCTACCTTCGCAAAGCCCTTGTAAGAGTCCTGGGCTAGCTTTCGTACGAGCCGCATCATCTCGTCTGTTCTGGTTTCCAAGAAACGGTTAAGACGATGTGTCGAGAGGATCTCAACCATCATGATGCGGCGGAGGTTACGCCAATGGTCGCCGTAGCTGGTGAACGATATGGTGGTGTAGTTGTAACCGATGTACTTTCCGTTGATTAAACGGGGCCGGTTTGCCAAAGTGATGTCGTTAGTGGTGAAGCATTCTTGAACAGCAGAAGGCGATGTGACCACCACAATCAAACGAGAGCCAAACCAGAGGGAAAACATTTTGCCATAGCGTTCGGAAAGGCGATGTAATTGGTGGTGGAGTGGTTTCTTCAGTTGGTGGAGGTTTCCGATCACCGGAAGACCAGGGAGCGTCGGAGGGATGTCTCTGAACTTCCTTCTATGAAGAAGGAGCCTGAGAGTTAAGAGGGAAATAAGCACTATGAGAGAATAATAGACGAAGGAAGTCATGGTTAATTCTAGATTCATGAGCTCTTCTGTGTGAGTCCAGGGATTGCACAGATATATATACACACACACACACACACAGGCCACATTCATTTCATCATCAGAGAATCCGAACCATTAAATGTAATAAATACTATCCTATTACATTACGTTACATTAACGACATCTTTACTTAATGCTGAACTAAATAAAATATTATTATATTCAATTTCGTTACATTACATTCTCTAGAATTCTCTAGAACGGCCCGTAAATACATTAATTTATTACCAAATATTGGTTAATTTGTACAGTACAGCTTTATTTTGGTTGGAAACATAAATATTGATGATATCCTACTTAACATAGGACTTAATTGAGAAGTCACTTGAGTGTTAAATATAAAATATTCATACTTCTCAATTTTTATTTTTAAGTTACCCTATACTTTCTTGGCAATAATTGAGTAAGAGAGAGGAATAAAATTGGAAAAGATGATTAATATGCTTGAAAATTAATTATTAACTAATTTAACCAATTTTCTTAGTTTAATGAGATTAGTTAAATAAGTCTTCCTATTAGAGGAGTATTATATATATATATATTAACATTAACTACGGGTATATTGAAGATTAAATAATTTAAATTTAAAAAGCGCAATTCTTTAAACAATTTAGAACCTTGATCTTATAATGTACTGTGTTTTTTGTTGGCCTTGTCTGTGTTTTGAGTGTATGGTGCCACCAAAGGGTACAAGCATTAGATTGGTCAAATCTTGACTCTTCATTATCCTTCTTTCATAATCTAATTAGTCCAACTAATCTAATTACTATAAATACATAACTCACAACAAGGAAGCTTTAATTACAGATTCGTCTGAGACATTTAGTATTGTGCGTTTCATGCATGTATCTAAATTTGTGTGATTCATCATGTAATAAATATTTGCAGAGTCATAAACCATGATGGTTGTTAAAGTAAATTTGTTAATATAAATATGAAACTCATTCATCTCACGTCCTTAGAGAGATAATAAGAATTATTATCCTCCCATATCTATCTCCTTTCTTCTCTTGACCATATGTCGATCGTTTAATTATTATTCACCTCATTTACAATAACCATATTGAATATTTGGGGGAATTACAACAAGATTGAAATGATCTAATTACCTTCAAGTCCAATAATATCAAATGAGATTACAATGATAAATTTCAGTGTAAAAGTGATAATATCTCTATACTCTTCATGTAATAATTTAATTAAAGTTGTGTGATTCGTCATGGAATAAATATTTACAGAATCATCAATAATGATAGTTGTATGCCCAAAAAATGATTTGGGTTAGACCAAACCAAAGCCCAATGAACAAGATCAACCCAAGATGTGATCCACTAAGAGTTCCAACGGTCAAGCATCTAGGGAGCACGTGAAACCACACCTGGAGCTCGTATCCATCGCCAGCTCCCACCAACATTGGACCAGACGATTAGAATTAGAAGATCTAGCAACCACTATTCCAAGATTCTCGGAGGTCGTTAGACGCAGCCAATAAGTAACTGCAGCTGGCGACCAGTTATTCATTTTTGGCCCTACCTTTCATTTTAAAAAAAAAATTAAATGCTTTGTATTCTAGAGACTCGCTCGGCTTTCTCCTATGCTCTCCTCCCTTGCTCTCGAATGCACTACACTTACACTCACTCTTTCTTATCTTTGTTGCTTTCCTCAGCTATTAGATTCTTTGTAACCTCTATTGTCATCAATACAATTTCAATTCGTCCCGTCTATTGATCTTGCGTTGATTACAGTAGCTGAATTTTATCCTTTTCACATTGTTGGTGACCCCATTTCTTGCAACTTTATTTATTTTTAATTATGGGAGAATTGGAAAAAAGTCTTCCATTGAGGGATTAATTGTAAAATTGAACCTTCCACGTATATGCAATTGAGCTTCCATATTATATACAACTGAGCTTTCAATATGCAACTGAGTTTCCACATATGTAGTTGAACATGTTTCATTTTCCAATTAATTTTTCAATAGGAGATTTTTTTCCAATTTTCCCTTTAATTATTTACCGAAATTAGCTCAAACAATGGTTATTAAGGTAAATTTGTTAATATACACAGTCATTCACCTCACGTCCTCAGAGAACTGATAAGAATTATTATTATCCTCCCACACACACACACACTTTCTTTCGTTGAACATTTGTCGATGGTTTAATTATTATTCACCTCATTTACACTAACCATATATATATCAAGGATCCGATGTAATGATAAAGAAAACGAGATTAAGATGAGAGTAAGAGCAGCAATCAAACTTCATTTGATGGGGAGAATACAAATTAAAAAAAAAAAACTCTATTAAGAAAAGGAAACACAAAATGATGCTACGTACGGAAATAGCTCTCTATAATAACCCTGATATTTTTTAATTACAATAAGATATGTAAATTTTTTTTATTATGATTTACCTCCTAATGATTAACTCTATTTATCAACATTTTTATTTTTAATTAAAAATCCGTGTATTGTAATTGTAATTTGATTAAAAACACGCTAAATATGCAAGTTCAAGTGTCCACACATTCTCATGTATAATCCCACTTAAAATTTCATATGACACACATGAACATGATGCACGTTTTACTTATCAGTACAAAAGAAAGAGCTCCGTACGTATTATAAATAGTCTTGCTATTACCATCATTCAGTCCTATTATCCATCTCCCTGGTATACACGTTGTTTTTGTTAGATCCGAATATTTAGAATCACTTCTTAATACTTAATGCGTAATTAACATATGAATAAAATCATTCCATGATAGAATTCACATCCGAGATCAAACATGTGATTCCAAGGAAAAGATTTGGTTCACCAGAAATCCCCACACGAACATGATCCGCTCTCAAAGTGGTGGAATCTGTTTCGGTCCCTCATTATAATTTTACGTTTGGTGATCTTTGATATCAACTTCATTACAGCATGACAATCCAAACAAACCCGGAGATTCTTAACGATCTTGATCGTGGTCCCGGGTCGGGTACTGATAAGCCCAAAAGCCATGGCAAGCCTCTCGCTGTGAACTCCCAGGGAGAGCTGCTTTTGTCGCTCCCCTAAATCGTGCAAAACGACATCCGTGTGGGGCGTATAACCCTTCGCCTCCAGCCATCTGTTCATCTCCTCCAGCATCAAATATATTTCCTTGCTCTTTGGGTGTCTTAAATCCCCTGCAAGAAACTCGTGAACCTTATTGTCCACTTCAATTACGCTACAGCCAGGCTCTTTCCCAACTCCACTTTCTTTCATCAATGATCTAACCTTTGCCACACCATCCCAGTTGCCAGCAGCAGCATATATATTAGAAAGAATTACATATGTCCCTGAACTTGCTAGATTATGGCTCATAAGAAACTCTGCAATTTCCTCACCCAGAGAAACTTCGTTATGGAGTCTACAAGCCCAGAGCAAAGTTCCCCACAGGACAGGGTCTGGATCAATCTTCATGGTCCTGATAAGGTCGTACGCTTCTTGAAGTTGTCCGGCTCGGCCGAGAATATTTACCATGCATCCAAAATGTTCAATTTTCGGTTCGATCTCATACTCATTCTTCATGGAATTGAAAATACTCCACCCTCTGCTGACCAAACCAGAATGTCCACAAGCAGTCAAAATGGCAATGAAGGTAATGTCGGTGGGTTGGAGTCCTATGTTACACATCATGCCAAACGTTCGAAAAGCTTCTTGACTAAATCCGTGAGTCGCGTATCCCATGATCATTGAATTCCAAGCGACGACATCTTTGTCAGGCATTTTATCGAAAACCTTGCGTGCATCGTCCAAACTACCACATTTGCAGTACATGTCAATCAGAGCAGTACCCACACGAACACTGATCTGAATATTGTTGTTCTCAATGTATGAATGGAGCCATCTACCAGACTCCAAGCTTCCAAGCTGTCCACAAGAAGAGAGAACGGACAACACAGTGATTTCATTAGGCTTAACTTTTGCCGCTAACATTTGCCTAAAAAGCAATAAGGATTCTCTGGGGTACCCATGCTGGGAATACCCATCAATCATCACGTTCCAACAAACCACATCCTTCTCTTTCATTTCTTCGAACAACAAGCGAGCCTCCTGTATCTGACCATGCTTTGCGTAACAAGTAAGCATGGCCGTTAAAGAAACCAAACTCTTCTCTGGCATTGCATCAAACAGTTGTTTTGCAGACACAACATCGCCCCCTCGAGCATAAGCATCAAGCAACCCTGTCGTGATATACAGATCAGAATCAAAATCGAATTTGACTACTTGCGAGTGGAGAGCTCGGCAAGATTGCAGCGAACAGCCTCTGAGAACACAAGAGAAGGTGAAGGCATTGGGTTGGATGGATTGGCTCAGCATTTGTGCGTAATAGACCAGGGCTTGCTCCGAAAGACCACATTGGGTGTGGGCGTGTATAATGGCAGTCCATAAGAACACGTTTGGGTTATCAGTTTGATCGAAAAGGGAAACAGAGTAGTCAAGGCGGCCGAAGGAGGAGTAAGAGCGTTGGAGCTTGAAATTCAATATAGGATGGTGGTTTAGACCGTGACGAAGAAGAGCAGCGTGGATTTGAAGAAGCTGATTAATGGATTTGCACTTGTCAATTAGGAAGGCAACCTTGTCTACTTGCAGAAAATGACTGCTTGAAGACGACGACACGGTAACAGGGGAGGAAGGAGAAGTACACTGTAATGACGGACAAAGCCAGTTTCTCCTCGCCGCCGGTGATGATGGGGTGGTGCATAGAGTGGTTGCGGGCATAGTTGTTAGTTTAACGGCTTTTCAAGTTTATGCATAACCACGTAAATCAAGCCATAGCCATAACACAAAGGGCCAGCAATAACTGTTACGATATTTTCTGATAAATCTTTTGAGGTCATGTGTCCTAGCTGAAACGGCGAGTCGTAAGTCACCTAACTTTCGGGTGGTTCAATTTAACACTGGAATCCGTTTTAGACTGGAGAGAGACAAAAAATACTCAAAACATGACCTGTGCGTACCAGAATTGTACTGGGTGAAAAAAATGGATTAGAGAATATTAGAATTAGAATACACTGAAAGAAAACAAATGCAATAGATAAAACAGAATTACTAATAGCAAGAAGATGAAATCTAGAGTATTTCTTTTTTGAGCAAGAAAGCCAAAGTATTTCGAGCTTAAAACTTTGAAGACCAATCAGAATATTTGCCCCCAATTCTCAGTGACTCCCGTACAAGAAAAGATAGGGATCATATTGAAATAGTTCCTTATTTAAGGAAATTCTCTCACTAGTTACTCACCATCCAAACTCTTGTTCCGTTTTTCGACTTGAAATTAGTGAAAAATCACTTACAAACAGTAAGCTAAGAGAGAGAAACCTCATAGCGATTCAAGAAACGATTTTTTGATTTTTTTGATTTTTTTTTTGAATTCGATTGTTGTTAATAATTGCATTAGCAGACATGTGCAGTCTTATAAAGTAGGGGAAAAATCATATATTTTTTTTTTGATCGGCAAAGGGCTACGAAGTATGTTTTCAGCCTTTTGGGATAACGGAGAAAAATGGAGAACTACTATATAAACAGTTTGTAACTGAAGGATTAATTTATCATATCAAGTACCTTTAATCCAATAGGGGACAGCACTTGGATGTAGCAGACTAGCAGTGTCCACTTCAAGGTGAGAAATTGATCAATGAGAATATATAAAATAATAAAAATGCTCAAATCAGTGTTAGGCTTTATATTGGCATTATGAACAGATCAACAAAGTACCTCATATTCCTCTAGTTCAAAACCAAACCCAACAGAAGCTCCATTTCCTATAAGAACAAATTAGAGTAAGCCAACCGCTGCAAGATTCCTCATAACTGATTCAGATCCAGTAATTGTTGCCTGCTTGCTTCCATCTTTATAGAAAATGCTTCAACTTGGTGAGATTCTGACTCATCGTATGTGCATATTATAGATTTAACAACATTCACATTGAAATTGTTAAAAGGTTTCCTATAATTTCATACGTGTCGTTGAGTCCAAAGGCAGAAAAAAGAAATAATAAAGGTTGATGTTCCGTTTTAATTTGAGCTCAGGTAGATTTCAGCCTTTTAATTGAGAGCTCACTAACTTTTTGGGGTTTCATCTCTAATATGGTTAAGAATTTTAAAATATTATATTCCAATAAGATAATACATGTCTCTGTAACAATAGCTTAAGCTGAGTCATCCATTGAACTTCACATTTATTTTATCCAAATGAAAGGCGTGAGCATCATCGATCCCTCTTTCATTGTCATTACCGGGTAAATTATAAGCTCCGGTAAGAATAACAACAACGCAGGAAATTTGAATTTAAGAATAAGCAGTGGCTCTAATAAATTAACTTCTTCTATAGTCCACTAATATTATGATGAACATTTTAACCATTTCGTTCATCAACAGGTTTGCCAAGTGGAATGGTGTCAATAAGAACGTATCCTTGTCGTCTAGAAGGTTTTTATTCTGCTGGTCTATGTAGTTATTTCCAACTCATGCATCTGTTACCAATTGTAGAAGGTGGCTTTCATTTTGGATCTTATAACACGATCATGTTTCTCTTTATTTGTGTGACTTGTGGCCTTAAAAAAAATATGCCATTCTATGACACTTGAAGGATCGATGAAATTACACTGTAACCTAACAGGACATGGCACTTTCACAGGTAAACAATGTCTTTATCATTCCATTTAGAAGTCCCTTTTTATATGCTGCAACAAGTGTAAAGTTCAACACAAACGAGAATCTAAAGACATAAATTGGCAACACCATAGGATGACATTAGCACATAAAGCGTTGTCTCTCGATCAAACTTATGACCTCAAGTTTTTACTGTTCTTATTTAAGGGGTAAACAGAGTTCATTGCTAAGCCCCTCTACTGCTTTACCTCAAACCTATGATCTCAAGTTCTTATTAGAAAGAGAGAGAACAATGGCTTTTTACAGGGAAGATGAAACGGATGCGAAACACATTAACGTAGGAGAATGGTCAAGTTTAGGAGTCAACGGAGGATTGTCCGAGGAAGCCGACCAAACTCAAAATCCAAATGCCCAGTCAAAACGTGTCAAGATCAATAAGTTGTTCTCATGCAATTTCTGCGTGAGGATGTTTCATAGTTCACAAGCCTTAGGGGTTCACCAGAACGGACACAAGAGAGCAAGAGAAGCAGCCAGAAGGGAGCAATCTCAAAAGATGATAGTGATGATGATGATGAAGAAGACTACAATGGGCTTTCCGTACACTTATCTGGCAGCTTAGTCTCTGAGTCCTCATGCCCATTCGCTTGTGCACAATTCTTGGTTTGGAATGGCATGTTCACCTCTTGTGATGGAACTAGCAATGGATTTGATTTGGCCAGGAAGGTTTCGGGTTGATTTACCAAATCGACCATCCGATGGGATTGAGATTGACTTGGATCTTCTTCTATGATAAAATATTGTTTACACTTGGTGGATGCTATATGTTACATTCGGCTATGATATTTTATGCTAGATTACTCGTGTTCTTGAGAATGGAATTGGGGATGGCCATTTGCTGCTTTCAAACAATCTTTAAAATCCAGAAGGCTAATAGCAGAAACAGAGTCTTAAGCTCCATATATAATAGAAGCTTCATTACACAAACTAATTGAAGCAACTTTCCTCAACACTTCATAATTGTCTGAAGCGCCCTTGTAACCACATGCCTTCCATCAGAACATATTTTGCATGGGTGAATAAGCTCTATTAGTCTCTCCTTAATTTTTCTTTTGTAATGTCCTGATATAGACCCAAAAACAAACTAATTTTCGTTGGTTAAAAACATGAAGAAAAATAGCACAATATAGTATAGTCAGTGGAATTTAAGCCCCCCCCCTTTTCTCTGTTTTTTCGTTTGAATCTTTTGTAATCTTATTCTTTAGCTAAATTTCGGTACCAATAAATCGTTTTGGGACAATACTTGGGGATTTATCTTTGGATCAATGGTTAGGCACTCTATGGTTGCTGCAATCTTCAGGGCCAAGGTTGCTGCATAGAGTTCCGCTGTTATCAATGGTTAGGCACTCTTCTTCTTCTTCTTCTTCTTCTTTTGCTAGCAGTGACTCCATTTCAAAATAACAATTCTTTTAATGTTTTGATATATCACAGATTAGAAAGGCTGTTAGGCATGACAACATCAATGTATTTGACTAAATTATCCTTACACCATGTATCCTTGTTTTTAAGGGGAAATTATGTACAGGTACTTGAAAACAGAAAAAATCACTATCAAATCTTTGGGAATCATGAAATTAAGCTAGAATCACATGGGATATGGGTTATATTAATTGCAAATAAGAAAAAAAAAATTTCACCTTATTACCCTTAATTATTTGAATTGAAATTTGAGAAAGAAAGGCATGAAGGAGAAGGGAGGAAATATCTTTACACATCTGTAATTAATTCAACCCATGTTTTATGTTATTTTAACTCAATTTCATAATTTTCAAATATCTGAAGTGATTTTTTCAATTTCTCAAAATCTATAAGTAATTTCCCCTATTTTTAACGCTTCACCTGATTATTTTCAGTTCCATAAACCCTTGTAAGAGTCAATTAATATCTCATAAATAATTAATAAAAAACTATTGTGTGAATCCTACATAAGCAATCTCTTGGTTATTAAAAAGCTATAACAGGTGAATAATATGCAATGTTCAAAAAACCGGACCGGTTATTGAACCGGTCAACATAGTGGTTCAAGGGTTAATGGGTTAAATCGGGGTCAACTCGGGGTCAAACTAGTCATATTAAAATAATAACATTTAATTTACAACATTAAAAATTAATCTTACTTTTTTTTGCCAGATAAAAAAAAATTAAACTTACTATTATATACTATTTACATAAGCAATTATTGCCCTATATTTGACATCTATTACCAAGGACCAAGTTATTTAAAAGAAAATGAGGTAAAAGTAGACTGTGAGTATGCGGGGAGAGAGGATTGAGGAGGTGCATTGGAAACTAAAATCTCAAGTCAAAAAGCAATCCTCTGCGTTAAATTACTTGATACGCTATCTCTAAATCAGAAAGCAACCCCTGATTGCCAGATTCTCTCCCCAATTTTTATTACTATTATTTATTAATTATTATTTATTCCTAAAAGTTACTAGAAGTCTAGAACACTCTCTGTCCCTCCAACTCGCCTGAAGCTAAAACCATCCCTTGTCTCTTGCACATCTGCAGCAAGCTGAGACGCAGAAGCACCCAAGCCTCGAGGCTACAGATCCCAGCCACGTCGACGCTTCTCTTAGTTTCAGTACTGATACGCTATCCCCTGCTTTGAGATACTTGAAGATCTTCTCTTCATCACTTCCCAACCTCCCCTTCTCCCTTCCCTCCCTTGCTTCGTGTGTTCCAACTTCCAACACTGAGAGTGCGCAAGAACACTTAGAGGGCGATTTGAATCTGATGATCTGATGCCCAAGAGTGACGGCACCAGACGACCAAAATGGCGAGGCGAGAACGATGATGAGGCCATGGGAGTGGCGCCACGAGCGGATTGAGGCTTCAGGGTAGG
>QFDD01114661.1:0-25650 GCA_006871305.1 Vachellia collinsii
TGGTTTCCAGGAGTTCCAGTAAGCTAAAACGTTTTGTGCTCTTCAAGACTCGAGTTTCATTTGTCAAAACTTCAAGTTTTGAAGGTTTTCAAGTCATAACTTCTATTGTAACTCGAGTTCTCTTGAGAGTTTGTATTACAGCGTTTTTATCCTTTGAAACTCGAGTTTTTCTTCATGAAACTTCAAGTTATAAGAGTTTCAAAACATAACTTTTATATGAAACTCGAGTTGCATTGGAAGTTTTGAGTTTAAAAGAAGTTTGTCATTCGAAACTCGAGTTTTAATGAAACTCTAAGCGAAACTTCAAGTTTGGAAAGAAGTTTGATGTTTAGAAAATTTGACTCTGCTCGAAACTCGAGTTCTGAAAGTCTGAAACTCGAGTTCTGTCGAGATTTTCACTTAAACTTGAAGTTTGGGAAGAGAGTTTCGTTTCTCTCTCTTCGAAACTCGAGTTCTGAGATGTGTAACTCGAGTTCTCGCAAAACTTTCATTGAAGACTCGAGTTTTGGAAGGAATTTGGTTTTCCAAAGTCATTTGAGAGCCCGAAACTCTAGTTCTATAAAACGAAACTCGAGTTCTGCCAAAACTTCCAACATAACTTGAGTTTCCACTGCAAGTTCTGATTTTCAAAAGGCTTCCAGAGAACGAAACTCGAGTTTTAAAACATGGAACTCGAGTTTTGAGACAACTTTCATTCAGACTCGAGTTCTTTTAAAAGTTTCACATTTCTAAAGCATTTTTCAACACTCGAAACTCGAGTTTTAATTTCCAGAACTCGAGTTTTGATATAACTCGAATCAAAACTTGAGTTCTCTTGAAAGTTTGAGATTTTGAACATACTTTTAAACACTGTAACTCGAGTTCTAAAACACGAAACTCGAGTTCTCTCAAACATTTCATTAAAACCCGAAGATTTTCAAAAACTTTCTGAAAACTGATAATTCAAAACACAATTTCAAAAACATATTTGTCATCATCAAAACATTATCTCAACATTAGAGACCTTAACTAAACCACTTGAGACTATTGCATAAGCTAGAATTAGTCAACTAAGTGAGATTACAAAATTCCTACCAGAGTTATTATTTGCTTGGTAACCTGAAAACTTTGGTCAACTTTAAAAATTCATAACTAATTTTAGAAAAATTGAAATCAAGTGGTTCAAGTCTCTAATTAAATATTATTCATTCCCTATAAGGAAAAAAATCATTTAGCCAAATATTTGATCAATCAATACAGTAAATGCGTGAATATTTACTTTTCATTTGATCATTTTTCAATTTTTTAGATTTTTCCCTTAACTTTGAAAAACCATAAATTTCTACCTACACATCCTAATTTAGCAAACTTTAGCGCAATTTCAAGTTTGAAATATTTAGTATTTTTCTGAAAATTTTCAAGTTATTTGGACTTGGTTTGCATAGTTTCCTCATTAAGGGTGTCGGGTAGTTTTGTTGTTGTTTTGCATGCTCAACTCTTTCTTTTTTAGGCATACCACATTATAATATAAATATCTAGCATGCTTAGCATATATGTACATAACATATCACATAATTGTCATAATAGTAGTTTAGCATACATTTATCCAAAGTGCATCACAAAACAACATAATTCAACATGTACAACATGTAGTAGCTAGCTATCTTTTCAACATGGAAGCCACTCACCTTTAGTCTTGCACCTCCTATCCTTTGCCCTTTGAACTTTGGCCTATGGTTAGTTCCTGGAAAGAATGAGATTTCAAAGAAATCCTAATAGTAAATAACTCTAAATAACACCTTAACATGTATGATTATTAATATATAAACTAACATGCCATGAACAACATTAATCAAACCTTACTTTATCACATTACCGTTCATTGCATAAGACCAAGGCACATCAAGTTTTGTATAGCTTCAACCATACACATTCACAAGCAAGGATTTTATGTCATATGGCTTCAACCATATATTAATAATGGCAAAACAACATAAACAACAATCAATTGCAATGTAAATGTAGAAGTTAGAGAATTTGTTACCTTGATTACTTGACTTTCTAATTGACTATGGTGATTTCCCACTTGCACTTTGCTACTCCTATATGCAATTTACAACTCCTACACATACCACAATGCATTTGGCATCAATAATAGGCCATTGCCAATGCATTATAACACCAATCAAGTCATAAGACTCAATCTTGACAACTTAGGGTCATAACTTTCTAACTTTGTCAAATTTGATCCTAATACTTCCAAATTTGTTTTCTCACTTATGCCCTACACAATTTACCTTCTAAATCTATTGGAAGCATCAAAATCAACAAAATCATATTCCTTCACAAAAATTCCCTGTAGGCTGAGAGCTAATAGAAAAATGCCAACAATGTGATTTTTCAACTTCTACTACTACACACATGCATAATCACATTCCTAGACCATTTTTCCATCATTAATTAACATAAAAATATTCCTCCCCCTGCATGAATAGTGTTGGCTAGTAGCAATGGACATGGGTTTCATGCCATAATTTCAAAATAACCTCAAATCAACTCAAACCAGGCATAAATATATTGCAAATTAAGCATATAGTTGATCTATGGCACTAACCATCTACAATTCCTTCTTTTCTTCAATTTCTCTAATTAGCCCTCTTTCAAGATGTAATATCCAGATTTTCAATAATTGGATATAAAGGCTAAACGAATAACTACAGACTAATTAATGGTCTGGAGGATACAAGGAAAGGAAAGGAAAAGAAGAGTAAAAATGCCATTATGCCAAATGTAGGAATAGTAAAGGCAAAATGGTCATTTTGAAAAAGTAAGGGACTAAAGTGTCATTTTGAAAAGTAACATCATGTTGGGGACTTGTTCAATGGAGGCATAGGAGGTTGGGGACTCGTCACATGTGGAGTGACATTTGACACTTGAGCTTGAACTCCACGTTCACTCTCTTGTAGGTATTTAGTTGAAGGATTTCCTGTAACATCCATGTTTTCAATAATTGGAAACAAGGGCTAAACATTGGGCTACCAATGAGTAAATGATCTAAAGAGTGAACAGAAGAATAAGAGATGCCAAAGGTGCCATCCTGTAAGTAAAAGAAACGTAAGGGCAAAATGGTTATTTTGAGAAAAGTTAAGGGCATTTTGGTAATTTTGACCAAAGTACCAAAAAATGACCCCAAACACCAAAAGGTAGAGAAAAAGTTACTGATTAGTAATTAAGGCTTAGTTAAGGCTAAATGGACAAAAATGCCCTCCACAGGAAATTTTTACGGTAATTAATATTTTGGCTGTGTAATGAGTTTTTAGCCAAATATTATTATTATTTAAATTATCCAGAGGCCTCATAAATGTAATGTTAAAGTGGCTAAAAATAGGTTTTGGAGTGCCCTAATTTATAAAATTGTTTCCAGCAGATAGTTAGAAATAATTTGCCGGAATGGTAGTACGAAAGGCTTAAAATCACCTGATCAGGGTTTTTAGAAGAAACTTAATTAAGGACATCCAAAACAAGTTTTGAGGAAAGAAAAATATCCTAATGAGATTATGAATTATGGGAATTTTTGAGGGTCTGAGATGGCCTTAATGATCAGAGAATTTCTGAAAAGCATTTTCGATAGCCAAAAATAAGATAAAGTAAGGGTATTTTTGGCAAAAGAAGATTGTGGAGACATAGTGAAGCCATTTATCATCTTCTTATTAAAGATGAAGAGAAAAGAAAAGATATTTAGTCAGACAGGAGATTTTATCAGTGTAAAATTGTTCTGGTAGTGTAAATGGGCCCCACAACCCATTTTAATTCATGTGGATAGATTTTAAAAGAGTCCTAAGTCCACTTTTGCTCCCATTTTTCGTGAAAACCAGAAGGAGAAGAGAGAGGAGCAGCATTGGTAAAGAACAAGCAAGAAGGGGAAGGAAATCCACCAAAATCAAAGGCAAGGTGGTGGATTTAGCTTGATTCTTCCATGAGATATAATCTATAAGTCTTGTTTTTCTCTTTAATCGGTTTAGTTTTCTCCCTAAGCATGAGATTCAAGAGTTTTCAAGAGTGGTCTTGGAATAGGTCTTAAAGAAGAAAATGAAGAAGAGCAAGAATTTCCCATACCAAGTGTTATAAATAAGTTCAATACATGATTTGCAGCATGTGGATGCTTTAATTGAGTTGAGTTGAGTTTGTCTTGAGTTGTTGGCATGAAACCCTTTCATTAGCTGATGACCGAATTGATAATGCAAGAATAAGAGCGGTTTTAAATTTTTAAATGATGGGAATTGGTATAGAAGTGAGATTGTGCATGTTTATGAGAAGAGATTGCAAAATGTCATTTTCTCAAATTCTAATGTGAAATTCGTACAGCTGAGGTCCAAGGGGGAAGAAGTATGATTTTAAGTACTTTGATGCTTCCATTGAGTTTAAAATGCAAAATTGTGTAGGGTAGAAGATCAAGCACAATTTTGGAAGCATTAGAATCACATTTGCTAAATCTAGAAGCTAAGAGCCTTAAATGGTTATCAAAGAGATTTCATGAAGTGTTAAGGGTCATAGTGAATTAAGTAATGTCAAGTATTGATGTTTACCACACTATGAAATGTGTAGGAGTGCAAGTTGCCAAGAAGAAGTCACCAAGTTCAAGTGGAAGCCAACTCAAGTCATTGGAAGGTTAAAGCTTCAAGGTATCATAAACTCTAACATTTACATTTACATTGCATTTGATTGTTGTATGTGTTGATTGCCATGTATGAGGTATGGTTGTAGCCATACAACACGTAAATCCTTGTTTTGGAGTGTGCATGGTTGTAGCTATGCAATGATTGCCTTGGCTTTGTGCAAATATGAGTATATGAGTAAGGTTTTGTTACTAGTTTCATTGCATGTTAGTTGACATTTAATAATAATGCATGTTGATGTGTTAGTTAGAGATATTTTCTACTGGGATTTCTTTGAAATCTCATTCTTTCCAACAATAAACCATAGGCACAATCTCAAGAGATAAGGGCAAGGAGGTGCTAGAGTAAGTGGATGGCTTCCCTTGAAGACAATGAACTTGCACATGTTGTATATGCCATTTTGATGTGAATTTATGTGGCTTTTATGCAAGTTTTAGGATAAATGTAAATTAAACTCCTACATTAAGTCATTTATGTGATTCATGATGTGAATAAGTGTGTGAAGATGTGAAATTCGTGAACAAAAGGAATTAAGCATGCAAAATGGCATAAAAAGGATCCAAAGTCCTTAATTGGGTCAAAATAGGATAATTTGAGTAAATAGAATCCAATGGCCCTAGAATTTTTCATGCAAGTAGGTCTCTTTATGAGCTTTCTATAGAGTCCTAGATTGATTAATTTGGAGTTGTGTGTGAAAATTTATGCATTTTACAAGTTCAGCAGACAATTTGACAGCAGGAAGTTTGTCCCTGCAAAGTCCAGAGTTCACCTCGACGAAGTGGACCCGATCAGAGATTTTTGGCTTTCTGGAGGAGTTTGCCGCAATGAACTCAAAAGTTCACCACAACCAACTAGGTCCGAGAGCAATTTCACTTTCAGTTGAAAAAGTTCACCGCAACGAACTCGAAGTTCGCCACAACGAAGTCCCAATTTTCGACGATTTGAACAGTGGAATTTCACATGGTTTAAGGGGATGTTTGAGCTTTAACTCATTCCAATGAGTATTATTCCCTTATAAAGAATTGAATAAGCTTTAATTAGAGACTTAAACCATTTGTTTGGGATTTTTCTAGAATTAATTATAAATATTCAAAGTTGGCCAAAATTTTTAAGTTACCAAGTAAATAGTAACCATTTTGAAAGAAAATCTTGATAGTCACTTGGCTAACCAACTCCAGGCCATTTAACGATTTCAAGTGGTTTAGTTAAGGTCTCTAATGAATAATAACGGTTAGCAAGAGAGTGTTACATTTCCATCTTTACCTCTAGTCTTTATCCATAGCATATGATCATAGCATGCCGTATATAATTCATCGATATCTTCCATCTCCTCATAACTTTCAGTTGTTCCTTGCATGAGTAGCACAAGGTATTTCTCCTTGAGTGTATACTTTCTTGTCAAAGCATTGGTCAAGTTATCCAAGTTATAGGAAGAAGGAAAAATATCTAGTCCACTTGGTTAAGGCGTGATAGGTTCGAGTAGAGGAGAAGGTTCAAAAGATGGTTGAGGTTGGTGGAAAGTCGATTGGAAATGATTGTCATATAGTGTGAATGGAGGGTTGGAGGGAGGTGGGTAGGATGGAGAAGGGGATTGTTGATATGGTTCATATTGTGGACAGAATAAATCATATGATGGTTGACATAATGGTATGATAGGTTCAAACTATAGGCTATATGATGGAGGAGGCTCATAATATGGCCTATGAGGTGGAGATGATGGTTTGAAGGTTTACAATTCTCATATTTCGAATTTTTGGACCAAGAAGTCCATGGGCGAGTCTGGATGATATATGCTACCAAGTCTAGTTCTGTAAAGTTCCTTGGCCAATAAAAAGATTCTTTGGAAATTATGTAGCATTTGGCTCAGTAGAGGAAAGGTTCAAGGTGAAAGAAAATGAAAGAAAAGGATATATGTGGAAGAAGAGCATATAGGAAGGACAAAAGAGTCATTTTACCAAATGTAGAAAAAAAGGGAAGGGCAAAATGGACATTTTGAAAAGTGAAAGTCCAAAGTGTTATTTTGAAAAGGACCTAAGTGTAAATTCAAAATTCTTGGGATCAAATTGTCATTTTGGAAATGCAATGGTATTTTGGTAAATTGAGAAAAGTCAAAGGGCATTTTGGTCAAAGTTTGACCAAAATATCAGAAAATTTTGCAAAGTTCCAAGTGATAGGGAAAAATTCACTGATCGGTAATTGAGATCTGATTCAAGTCAAAATGACATAAATAACCTTTGCAGGAATTTTAAAGGGTATTTAATATTTAGCTATTTAATAAAATAATTAGTCAAAAATGATTATTTATAATATCTAGAGGCCTCAAATATTTGATTTCAAAGCAAGGAAAAATAACTAAGGAATTGTGGTATTTTATAAAATTGATTTCAAGAGAAAGTCAGAAGCAGTCTACTAAAAAGGAAAGAAAAGGCCCGAAAAAACCCAAAATATGGTTTTCTTCAAAACTTAATTAAAGACACATCTGGAATGGGAATTGAGGAAGGAAAAATGATAATAAGAGCAAAGGAATTATAGGAATTTTTATTGACATTAAATTGGTCCAGTGATAAAAAAATCCCCGAAAAGCATTCTTGGAAGAAAATTTTCGGGTAAAGTAACCATAAAGCAATATTGCTTTCATAAAGGAGATTGTGGCGCTTGAGAATGTGCCACTTGGTGTCTTCATATTATGTTGGAAGAAAATTTTCGGGTAAAGTAACCATAAAGCAATCTTGTTTTCATAAAGGAGATTGTGGGGCTTGAGAATGTACCACCTGTTATAAATCACCTATCATGGACTGCTGCACGAAATTGATCTGCAAGGATTGAAAACTAGTCTAGAAATAAGATTATGTTAAATAATGATTGGAAAATAGTCTAGAAATAAGATTATGCATGTATAAAGCAAGAGAAGTTGAAAAATCATGTTGTTGCAATTTTTTCTATAATGTTTCTACTTACAAGGAAAATGGAAGACGGAATGTGTTTTTGATGATTTTAATGCTTCCATTAAGTTTAAAATGAAAAATTGTGTTGACTATAAGTGAGAAACCAAGTTTAGAAGCATTAGAAACAAAGATTGAAATTTTGTGCAACAACTCCCTTTAAGTTGTTGTTTTGAGTAGTTGAAAGGGAAGGAGATTTCTTTTGAGCTATTTGTGCTTAAAAATGGAATCTACATGCGAAATTATAGAGGAAAAGCATGTTAGATAAATTTTGAAACCCATGGATGCAAAAGTACAAAGTTAAGGTTAAAGAGAGCAAGTTAAGAATAGCTATGAAGAAATGATGCTATAGTAGTCCAAATGAGTTAGTAACCTTTATGTGATGTTATCTAGGACCATTGGACATTAAGGAAAGAGTTGACAAGCAAGGGACCAAGAAAAGCAAGGAGAAAAAGGTAGCTTAGCAATTATTGTTTTAATTGCATATCATTGTATTTAATTGCATGATTACTTGCTTTGCTATGAATTGGATAATATGCCATGGTGTGAATGATAAGGTTGTGATATGATGACGATTGCTCTTATGCCATGATGCCTTGGTCTATGTTATATGGTTTGACATATAAGGTATGAATGGTGATCCATTCTCAAGGTTCATGTTAATTAAGTATACGCATGTATCATGTTTTTAATGCATGTATGTGATTGAATAATGGTTGGTTATGCTACTAAGATTCCCAAGAATCTTACCTAACCAATGTAACCAAACCCTAGGGCTACCTAAATCCAAGAAGGGAAGAAGAAAGAAGGAGAATGCTTGAAGGTTGGTAAGTATTTGATGAACATTTTGTAGAGAGTTGTAAATACCCATAAGGGTGTTATGTGTTGTTTATAAGTGATAGCATGTGTAGTTGTAGATTTATTTTCAAGTATGCTAGAATGGGTCAAAATGCTCCGAAGGCATTAATGTTGCAAGTTAAAGCAATCATACTTCAATTGGACCAAGTATGAACAAAAGGGGGATAAAAGTTACCAAAATGGACCTAAAGTTGACCAACTCATTTTGTAGCAATTGAGTGAGTTAGGATCTAAGATTCTACCACCAAATAGATCATATGTTTCTCTTTAAAATGAGTGGTAATTCATCCAAATTTGATAACCACGCTAAGAGATACACCCTTTTAAAGTTGCGCAAAAATATTGGGAAAATAAAAAATGATCAAATGAACAGTAAATTTTGAAATTAAAAATCGGGCATGATATTGAGGTAAAAGGTCTAGAACTTAATTTTCCTCTAAAATTTATCCAATTATCTTCCCATAGAACTTGGAATCACTCAATTCCAATTTTTCTATAATTTAATTATGATTTTTCAAAATTTGGGCCATTTTTAGAGTGTTATGAATAATAATCTGAAAACAAAATTTTTTTTAAACTCCAATTTCCACAAGTTATGGCTAGCTTAAGTGATTCCAAATGCTTCCTCTGGGTATGTTAATGGGATAAAACTAAGGGTATTATAGGAATGCCAGGTGGTGGTAAGGTTCATATTGTGGATTGGGGAATGGATTACCACATTCTTGACCAAGTGAACATCTCTTTTTACTATTAATCCATGTTTGAAGATCCTCTAATTCATGTTTTATGGATGCAAAGCTTTGAGAGAATTGATCTTCCATATTACCTACAAAAGAGTGAGAATTTGGGGACAAAAAGAAAAATGACTCAACACACCAAATCAAATAAAAAATTAAAATATTAAGGATGAAAAAAAATATGAATCAATAAAAGTATGTATACATGGAAAAGGAGGAAAGATAGGGTAAATTTTCAAAACTATCAGAGCAAAGTTGGCAGCGACGAAGTAATGGTTACACCGCGGTGAAACTATCCTGAGGCTGAAAGTGGTTTTGAAATCAAAGTTGGTCACGGCAAAAAATATAGTTGGTTGCGGAAAACTAGTCCCGAGAGGGATTCCTTGTGAAATAAACCATGTTAGCTGAGGTGAACTTCCATAGACAGCTCGTGACAGTATGCTGAGATGACAAATGCACACTATGAAAAATGAAGAAAATAAGTATTTTTGTTTGTATTTCCAAACATTTTGATGCTATGCAAAGTGCAAACCTATACTATAAACAAGTATGAACCTAGAATACCTAAAATACAAGCTAATAAGGCTCTCAACCCTTATTTAAAACAAAAATGACACAAGTCAACCTAAAGAACCAATAGCTTGGCTCCCCAGCAATGGTGCCATTTGGATTGCGCGACCTTGTCATGTCCCTTGGAGGTAAAATGAAAAATATTTATCCAAGGATTGCATTGTAGTATACAACCCCAGGTCATTCACTTAACTAAAGCCTTTTATTGATGCTCTAAGCTAACTATGTGTCATGCAATGGAAAACTGAATTTTTAAGGGGTTTTGGTTTTTGATCATGGTAATGAACTAAAATAAAATGTACAAATATAATTCTTTTTTTATTTTTGGCATTAGGTAATGCAATAAAGTAGATAGATGTTGAAATGCGATAAAGTTCCTCTTGAAAATGGATTTGGGCTATCATAGTTCAAAATAGTTCGTTGGAGTAGAAATTCACCAAGTTTCTTGATGAAAAACCTCAATAACTCATTGACTCTAGGATTTCATTCCATGAACTCCATTTATGAAATCCCATTAAAAACACTTAGTGTGTGTAGTGAGAATGATCAGTGCAAAAACTTGAAGTAATGACAATTTCACAAAGTATCAATTGTCCTAGAAATCAATTGGATGCAATTAATAACCAATTATGACAAGTTTACTATAAAACTATGCTAATAACAAATAAAGACTCTCAATCTCAATTAAACACAAATACTACTAAAATGAGCCAAAAGTGTAACAAAGACCTTGAAATTGTTATTAAATAATATTTGCACTTTGTGCTCAATCACAATGACAAACCCTAGGCACAAGTTCAAGAAGCAAAGGTGGGTGACTCCCATGGTGATAGGAAAGCTTGTACATGTTGCACTAAATGTTTGTGTTTGATTTTTGATAAATGTATGTTAAGACTCCTACAATGCTAAGAATGTGATTGTGATGTGTAAATATGTCTAGCATGCTAGATATTTGTGTTATGACATTTTATGCATGAAGTGGAGAGAATTGAGCATGCAAAACAATCATAAAAGGGTCCAACACCCTATTTAATGGCATAAACTTGAAGTAATGATGGGGTAGGGTAAATGAGGTCCAAATGACACAAAATTTTTCCAAACTAGTGTTACACATTCCAAGCTTTAAAATGAGTCAAAGTTTGCTAAAGTTAAATGTGTATGTAAAAGGTTAAGATTTTTCCCAACTACTACTTAGTCAAAGTTTGACAGTAGCAGAAGGTTGGCCGCTACATACCTAGAAGTTGGCTACAACAAAAGTGACCCAAGAGGGATTCTTCTGCATGATAAGCAAGTTGGCCATGGTGAAGGTATTAGTTGGCCGCAATTTCCATTTCAGATTACCAAATGAATAGTGAATCTTTACAAAGTTTACTGTATTGTTTGAGCAATAATTTGGCCAAATGAGTATTTTCCCTTGTAGAGAATTGAATAAGCAATAATTAAAAACCTGAACCACTTGGTTTTGACTTTTCTATAATTAGTTATAAATTTTTAAAGTTGGCCAAAATTTTTAAGCTACCAAATGAATAGTAACTCGGGTAAGGAGTTTTGAAACTCATTTGGTTGAATAATTCTAGCTCATATAATTGTCTCAAGTAATCTAGTTAAGGTCTTTAATGTATAATAAAACTAAGAAATGAATGTGTTACATTTTTTGTCACAGATCTGTCGCAAATTGGTGATAGACATTCTATCAGAAAGTCCATAACTTATTTGCTATGGAATAAAATATTTCATCACAAATTGATTTGCCACGGCTAAATCTGCGACGGAATTTATTCCGTCGAAAATGTGTTTTCAATGGAATTCCGTTACAGATTTCCATTAGAAGCCACAATTCCATCAGAAAATTTCACAGTGGTGAGAACAGAAGTTTCAACCAAATTAAAGAGAGTGGAGGGAGAGGAAATAAATGGGGCTCTTTTTTTTTTTTTTGTCAAAAGTCAATCCAAATATAATTCACATCATAATACCTAACTTTTACTCAAACTTAAATTTGCAAAATTAAGATGAAATAAAAAATCACTTTTATCGCCACTAATCTAACACACCCTCACTCTTTCTTGTCATTATTGCAAGACACAAACTACCAATCCATGCAAACTAAGGATTAACAATTAAGTCATTAAATTTGTCCTTGATAAACTTGTTTCAACTTTACCTCTCTTTAAATGAAGTGGATTTTGAGTAGTCTATTCATAAAATATAACTTTTCTAATCCTATTTATCAGCCACTTTCAATATAATTTAGATAAATTAAGAAAAATCTTAAACATTATTAATCTTGTCTCATATTTAATATCTTTTCAAATTTATCCATATTTATTATACAATATAGCCAACTGAAATAAAGCAAACATAATAGTAAATGAAGGGTAAAGTAGTGCATTTATATAAAAAAATTTCACTCTTTGCTTTATAAATAAAACCAAAGGAATAAACCTCAATAAAAGAAAAAAACAGGAGTAAACCTCAATTAATAATAAGGAGAAGTAGTAATTAATGAGTTAGTTGATGGCTTATATTTAGGACCAAAAAATTTATTGTTGGTGCTTTATAATTAAGACTAGAGAAAGTATATCTGCTTTCATGATGCATATGAACTTTTAATTTTTATATAAGATTTGATTTTAGTTATTAATTATTAATTCTATAAATTTTTTTCTCAATCCTCTAGCTAATTCATTAACAAAAATATTGTCAGTGGAATTCTAAATATAATTATTGGCAAAGCATTCTCAAAAATTAACACATGATGTTTAGTTTTTTAAAATAACAATTATTGTTATAAAAATTACTTTCTCTGGTCTTTTTTATAAGCAATAACTAACCAAATCACACAAAATTAACTAGTAGTTAAAATTAGAATGAGTGGAAAAATATGAACGATAACGAGTAGGAAAAAAGATAAAAGAGACATGTGATTAATTGAAATAAAAATAAAAGAAATGTCCATTAAACTTTTAGAAAAAGAAAAATTGTTGCTTATATATAGGATCATACTCAAAAGGGAGAATGTTATTTACAAATAGCTAAGGGAGTATCATTTAAGACTAATTTCAACAAAAATAAAACCTCACATAAAGTTATTTGACCAAATACACACAAAACCTCACATAAAGTTATTAGAATTTTGTTCAATTTGGCCTCCAAAATCACCACCACTAGCCACAAAGATTCTTATATAATCCCTTGGAAGATCCAACGGTCACTCTAATTCCCTGAACACATTATTCTTATCTCACTTATCTTACTTTCGGCTAGCGCGCACGCGCGCGCGCCCACACACACACACACACACGTAGAGTCACACTCACACAAGCTCTCTCTCTCTCTCTCTCTGACTGTCACTCCCACACACACACCTACCTTTCAACAGGTTTGCTCAAGTGTCAAAGAGATCTCTGATGTGGCTACTACGCAAATATTCTGCATAGGCCAAGCTCACAAGTCACAACTCCAAACAACAATTATTCCACACTCTCCACGAGCCTTCCTTGTGTTGGAACGAGCCTTGTATTTTCCTCTAATACGGTGATACCCTATTTATAGCCCAATATCTGCTCCAGTAAACTCAAACTAGCTAACCACAGCCATAAAACTAAAGCCTGCGCTGCTTCTACTTCTTCAAAATTTATTTTCCTTCAATCAGTTCCCTAGATACAATGGAGTCTTTCATTGATGCACAGGGGTGCAGGAAGAAATCATACAGTTATAAGAACGACCAAGTGTTTGAAGAGTATGCTTCTCACCGTGGAGCATGCAATTTTGAAGGTGATGGAGATGATGACGACGATGCAGATTATGACTATGCTCCTGCGGCTTGATTATTCTCATGGAACGAGTGTTTGATGATTAATTTGAGCTTCTTAATGAATCTTATCAAGTTTTGTTGCTGTGACTGTATGAAAATATAATATTGATGAATGAGCAGTGACAAAAACCATTTGGAATGTTGGTTTGGACTGTACGAAAATCTGTTTTATCAGTTTAGTTATTATGCCATCTAAATGTCTCCTTAATTTGCATCATTATTGTCTTCTTTCATTCATGTCTATTTATACACTCTATTCTATCTTTAATATAAGATCCACTCTAATAAAAAATAAAACTACAAATTGACCTAAATTAAGGACCAGATGAAGTTCACGAAAAGTTTTACTTAAGCCTAATCTCATGTAATTTTAGATTAATATGTGAAGGCACATATATTTATATATTTTTCCTCAAAGTTTAATAAAATAGAATAATTTTGGGGTCAAGCAAAACGAAAAGAGTACTACGAAGTAAGTCCCAGATAAGTAAAAGTAAAAGATTCAACCAAGATTTGGTCTGTATCTGGAGTTCTTATACATAGAACATGAGATTGTGAAAGAATTATTTTGAGAGAATAAAGGTTAATTTAAATTGTACAGAATTTCTAATTAAATGATATATAAATTATTCTTTTTCATCCAGAGTTTTTTTTCTTATTATTTTATTTTTAAGATTGCAAAAAGTATAGAAAGCGGAGAGAATTACTGGAATTTAGACTTAATGTTAGTTAAGTAGGGATCACTCAATTTTTTTTAATTTTATAATAAAGACAGAAACTATACATGTATATTTTTTTTATTTTTTTTATTAAGAAAGTGTTTCAATAGCTATGAATTATTGAATTCATTTGTTGGGCTAGAGTCTTGTGTAAATGTCATTGTTCAAAAAACCAGACTGGACCTGCCGGTTGAAACTGGAAACCGATGAACCAGCCATTGATCCGGTCCAATTGACCATTTCGTTAGAAATATGGTAAAAAATTAAAAGTTAGAAACAATGAAAAAAAGGGAATCGGAGTGTGATGATGTGGTTCATTAATTTTTTTTTTAAAAATATGGTAACAAAATTAGTTATCGAGAAAAAGGTTCCAAAGAACATTTGTTAACAATGTTTAGCTTCTTCTCATAGTGTTGTTAAATTACATGTGCCTTCAAGGGACCACCTTTAACCACAAACAAAAGGTTCTTGTTACACTTGCAATGAACAGTAGTATCATGCCATATCCAGCTGTCATATGTAAGATTCGCTCCACACACACAAACAACACACAAGCTTGCATAACTCAACCGTGTGTTTGCTATGATGATCAATTCAGTGAATAATCAATAAGGTTATATAGCGAGATTTTTTTGTTAATAATCTATCAATGAGTCTGTTTTACCATAGAGTACAATGGCATCTGTGATCTATGTAGCAAACCCCATCTAGCGGGGTAAAGCTACGTTGTTGTTGATCATCAATTTAGTGAACAATATGCTTCTGGTGGAGACCATCATATTACCGAAGCTGGTTTGATCGAAGGATGTAGTTTGATTAATCTAATTAACTTGCATGTTCGGAACAGAATTATTGTAGTTTATATGTTTATTTGTCTCATAATCATATCATCAAAGATTTTATATATATTCAAGAAACAAATAATAGATTAACTAATCAATCATAGATTGGTCAAGATTAGACAATCAATCAGGGATCAATCAAGTAATAGTAATAAATAAACATAAATGCGTAGGCTCCTCACTCACACATATATATAAACCCTATTTATGTAAATATCAATTCAATGAGTTCATATTATTTCCTCCTTCTCATGTATTACTTTACAAAGGAGTACTCATATTATTTCCTCCTTTTTTGATATTACTTTACAAAGGAATTTAGATTATTCATTCCTTCACTTCACTGTTATTACTTTACAATCTGATTGCAAAATAAAGTACATTTCACAATCTTGGGTGGTCAATGTATATCAATAAATAAAATATATAGAACTTTCTAGTACCATATTCTAGAAACCATTATTAAATGATACAAAAAGAATCTATCACTCTTTATTCTTTGTGCATAGGATTCTCTTTTTAATGTATCACTTGGGTTTCGTTTCATTTGGTTACAATGTGTTTGCACACATTGACCAACACCGTAAAACACATCTCTTTCCAACGTGTTTGCACACATTTGGCTACAATGTGTTTGGCTTAAGTGTAAAGTGCCTTTCTCTATGAGTGGGATAATCTTTTTAGTGCTCACAAGTCACAATTTGAAGCACCATTATTTACACACTTGTAGAAATGATAAAAATCATTCTAGAAATGCTGCTATAATTGTTGAGAAAATGTTTTGATGATGACATTTATGTTTTTGAACTTATGATAAAATTTAATGTTTTCACAAATACTTTAAGTAATCTTCAATTTTTAGTGAAAATGTTGAGAATACTCGAGTTATAGGAGTCAATACTCGAGTTTCATTGTGTAAAAATGCTTTCAAAACTCAACACTTTCAAGAGAACTCAAGTTTTGGTGGAAGTATTGTCAAAACTTGAGTTCTGAGAGTTAATACTCGAGTATCGAGAATTGAAACAAATTTTAGAAATCCAAAACTTTCAGTTGAATTCAAGTTTTAACAAAAGTGTTGACATAACTCGAGTTTTGAGTGAGAGAACTCGAGTTTCGAGTGCTAAAACTGTTTTAGAAAATCAAAACTTTTAATAGAACTCCAGTTTTAATGGAAGTGTTGTGAAAACTCGAGTTATGCCCTGCAGAACTCAAGTATCGAGCTCTGAAAAGACTTTGAACCACAAACTTCTTTCCAAAACTTGAAGTTTCAACAAAAGTTTTGATACAACTCGAGTTTTGAGAGACAGAACTCGAGTTTCGAACACTGAAAAATCTTTGAACTAAAAAAATTCTTTCAAAACTTGAAGTGTTGACAAAAGTTTTGTTACAACTCGAGTTTTGAAAGACAGAACTCGAGTTTCGCGATGTGAATTTATCTTCAGGATGAAAAGTTCCAATGAAACTCGGTGAGCAATGAAAGTGATGATGTCAAATACTTTGAACTTGAAGTTTTAGAGTATGAAACTCGAGTATTGAAGAACTTTCAAAGTTTTAACTTACAGAAACTTCAAAAAACTAGAGTTTTATAATCTATAATTCAAGTATTGATAAAAATTTTATTAGAACTCGATGAACATTGAAAGTATTGTGTCAAATGAACTTCCAATCACTCAAGTTTCTTTATAATTACTCGAGTAAGGAGAAAACTTTCAAGCTTTACTTCCAAAACTCGAGTATTAACAAAAGTGTTCTGAATTCCTCACTGTTATTTCTTCAAACACTCGAGTTTTGTTATCTATCACTCGAGTATTCTTTTACTGACAGTCATTCAGAGTGTCAGAAGCTTTTCGTTATTCTCAAATCTTTCCTTCTTTATGCTACATTCATTTGAAACTCATCTGCACTCATAAATGCTCATTTATTTTAATGATTAACAAAGTATGGAACGTCTGATTGCTTCACCGAAAAAGGATTCAATGGACATAATCACAGAGACAACCATACCTCGTGTTAGAAACATGTAATGCGAGAGGTTGAACGATGAAGATGAGAGTAATGAAAACTTTAATGTCTCTAACAGATAATTAATGTTTCCCAACTATAAAAGGAGAAGCATTCAAGATTAGAAGATAGAGAACGCAACTACTGGAATACAAATTTATTGTTCTTCATCTACCTCCTATGTTTTTATTCTTTGAGTCATAAGTGCTTCAGTGTTCATCATTTAATTCTCAGAAAGGAGAATATTCATATACAAACATTGATTTTGTGAGAGTTACTCAAGATTAGAGAATCTTGAGTATTAAAGACACGAGCAAAAGTGTCAGTGGGTTGATTTGAGTTAGGAAAGGGGAGAGTCTTCCTTCTGTGCTGTTGTAACATTTATTAATTAGTGGATTTGAAAAGCTCAGAGGATTCTGAGGACTAGATGTAGGTCAAGTGGATCGAACCAGGATAAATCTCTGTGTTCACTATTCTTCACTCTATTTTATTTTCAAAAGTTTGCGAAAATTTAATTAGACCAATTCACCCCCCTCTTGGTCAAATCATATCCTAACAATAACATACATTTTCCCTTTTTAGCCAGGCACAAGTATCTGATCCCCTCATTCCAATCTTGGAGGGACACTGAATGTAACGCATCTTCCTGCGGAGATTCGAACATTGGTTCGCCACATTGTAGAAGACCATCCCCTTCCACTACATGTAATCATGATGATTGATACAACATGCATTTTCACATCTACATTAAAAGGGGAAAAGAAAAATATCCCGTTTATCCAACCTGGTGGTGATGTTGTTAAAGGATATGCCTTATGCTTTTCAAGTGACTACCATTAACCATAAACATTCTTATTGACCTTTGAGAGACCCAACGAACGGTCCCATTCCATTCATATTAACTTTGTTTTCTTTGCTTTTAAATGCTTCGTCTGTTACAAGCATGCGCGTCCAACGTGTCTGCTTAAGTGTCAAAGAGATACATGATACACACACAACTATTCTGCAATAGGCCAAGTTCACAACTCACAACTCCAAGCAACAATTATTCCTTGTGTAAGAATGAGATTTACCTTCTTCTGTTGCCCTATTTATAACCCCTATATCTCTCTTCCCTAGTACCAATTAAACTAACCACGGCCATGTACCTAAAGCTTCTTCTTCAATTTCCTTATTTTCCCAATAAAATAAAATTCCTCCTATAATATGGAGCCTCGGATTGAAGCTTCATGGCACTGGACGAAACAAGCAAAAGAAGATAATCAAGTCTTTGGGAATTATGCTTCTTGGGGAACTTGTAATATATATTGAAGGTGGTGGAGATGATGACTATTATGGAGATTATGACTATGCACCTACTGTCATATCCTCAATTTTCTGTAAATGAAGGATAAAAAAATAGTTACAGAAGAATTAAGGGTATGGAAAGTGAAAAAAAAAAGAGTAAATGTGGAAATATGAAGAAAATGAGGGGTAAAAATGTCATTTTCCAAAATGTAGAAAAAGTAAGGGTAAAATGGTCATTTTGGAAAAGTAATAATAGCATTTTGGTAAATTTGAAAAAGTCAAAGGGTATTTTGGTCAAAGTTTGACCAAAATATCAGAAAATTTCACAAAACCCCAAAAAATATAGAAAAATTCATTGATAAGCATGTAAGGCCTGATTTAAGTTAAAATGATAAAAGTAACCTTTGCAGAAATTTTAAAAGTTATTTAATATTTCGCTACTTAGTAAATAATTAGTTAAATATAATTATTTAAAGCATTCAGAGGCCTCAAATATATGATTTCAGAAGGTGGAAAAGTAGCTTGAAAATTCTAGTAATTTATAAATTTGTTTCTAAGAGGAAATCAGAAACAATTTCCTGGATCGGAAAGAAAAAGGCCTGAAAAACTCCGAATTAGGGTTTTCTTTGAAATTTAATTAAAGGTATTCTAGAAAACAATTTGAGAAAAAGAAAAATCATGAGAGTATCAAAAGAATTTAGGGAATTTTTAATGACCCTAAACTAGTCAAGTGATTAGGGGGGTTCCAAAAAGCATGTTCGGAGGAAAATACCCTTGGACAAAGTAAGCATAAAGTAACTTTGGCTTTATAAAGAAAATTGTGAGGATTAAGGAGTGCTATTTGTCTTCTCGTTACCCAGAATGAAAGTAGACCAGATATTATGATTATGTGGTAGAATATATCAAAGTAAAGTTTCTTTATCAATACAGTGGGACCCACAACATAAGATGATATAAGCCTTATGACATCACAAGTGGTGAGTCACATGGACACATGGCAAGATCATACTCTTGATGCATATGATTTGTCCATTTGGAGGGTGATTGAAATCAAGGGCCAAGATCAAGACAACACCTTTTTCAAATATGTAAAAGTTCAAAGACCATTTAGCAAATTGGAGGTCTATAAATACCCTGTCCCCTCTTTTCAATTTTGGCCAAGAGTGTTTCAAGAAGGCAAACTCTTGCAAAATTAATTCCAAAGAGAGAAAGAGATTAAAGTGCCTACCAATGATTAAGAGCAAGATTAAGGTTAGTCTAATTCATTTCAATATCTAATTACCTTGATTAGTGATTATTTAATCTATGACTAGTAATGGATTAAAAATGGATTAAAGCTTAATCATGTCATTAAGGGTTGGAAATTGCCAAGAATTATTCTATCTTGTTTATGTGATGATTGGATTGAGTTAGTTTGATGATTGTATGAATTTTGGGAATCCTAAGCCCTAAGAGGAGGTGCTGCATGAAATTAACCTTGTATGTGGAAGATTGATTTTGTGTTAAATAATGTTTACAAAGTGGTTTAGAAGCAAGATCAAGCATGTGTATGGAAAGAGAAGTTGAAAAATCATGTTGTTGCAAATTGTTGCATAATTTCAGCCACTAGTGTATCTTGAGGAAAGAATGTGTTTTTGATAATTTTGATGTTTCCAATGGTTTTAAAAGGCAAAATTGTATAGGGTAGAAGTGAGAAAATAATTTTGGAAGTATTGGTATCAATTTTGGCAAAGTTAGAAAGTTGGAGATCCTAAATTGTCAATATTAAGTCTTATGGATTTTTAAGTGATATCATGCTTTGAAAATGGTTTATTGTTAATGCTAAAAGCATTATGATTTGTGTAGGAGTGTGAATTTCGAAGGAAAATTGGCAAAGTGTAAGTAGGAAGCTATTAAAGTCAATTGGAAAGTCCAATTATTAAGATAGCAAATTCTCTAACTTTTACATTTACATTGCTATTGATTATTGTGTATGTTGTTTGGCCATGATTAATGTGTGTTGTAACCCTATAACATGTAAAACCTTACTTGTACATGGTTGTTGTAACACCTCACTTAGTCCTCTATTAGATTCATTAGATACTTTTAGTGAACCACTTAAACACCTTCAAAATCATTGGAATGGCCAAACAAGTGAATTTGAAAATTTTCGACCGAGTTACTATTCACTTGGTAAATTCTGAAATCTTAACCAACTTTGAAAAATCATAGCTAATTCTAGACAAATCAAAATTTAGTGGTTCAAGTCTCTAAATGAAGCTCATGGAATTCTCAACAGGGAAAAAGATCAATTTGTCTAATTTCTTAACCAATTAATACAGTTTATTGCATCAATAAATACTGTTTATTTGGTCATTTTCTTTTTCCAGATTTTTCCTCCAACTTTGGACTAGTATAACTTTTTGTACAAAACTTAAAATTTAGCAAAGTTAGACTCATTTTAAAGCTTGCTATGTGAAATATTTAACTAAAAATTTCAAGTCATTTGGATTTGATTTATTCAGATTCCTCATCACCTCAACTTGCGCCATTATTAAGGGTGTTGAACCCTTTGACCTTACTTTAGCATGCTCATTTCTTTCCTCTCTATGCATTTATTATCATGATATAATGAACTAGCATACTTTGCATGTTTACACATCACATATCACATATTTGACATTGTAGGAGTTTAACATACATTTATCCAAAATTTAACATGAAGCAATACTCCTACATATACATTATTTTCTTTAAAAATGGAAGCCACCCACCTAAGTCGTCAATCTCCTTGCTTGCACTTCTTGAATTTTGACCTAAGAGGTTAGGTTTTTGGGAGAATCAGATGCATGGAATCTCAATAGCAAATATCTCTAGTTATCGTATCAACATGCATAATTATTATAGCGTAACAATAACAAGCTATGAAACTTAAACATGCCTTACTAGTCTTACATGTCATGAATTCACACTTTGCCAAGGCATATCATCATCATCATCAAACATCAAGCAAGAACTTGCATATTCATACATTACTCAACATAGCATTAATATGACAATCACACAATCAACAATTAATAGAAATGTAAATGTAAAAGTTAGAGAATTTGCTACCTTATTTGCTTAAATTTCTTTGATCTTTAATGGTTCCCTTTTTACACCTTGAAACTTTTCTCTTACTCTTGGGAGACTCCCCTTTACAACTTAAACTCCTACACATAATATAATACATTTAGCATTAATAAAAAGCCATAAACTATGCATTATAACCTTTAAAACCTCACTAAACCTCTCTTGAACTTTAAGGGTCCTAAAACTCTTAACATTGCCAAAATTGATTCCAATGCTTCAAAATTTGTTTCCTCATTTATACCCTACATAATTTTGCTTTCTAAATCTATTGGAATCACCAAAATCACACTCCTTCTACCACTTGCCCTGCAGTACAAAATTTTCCCAAAAATTGAAGAAAATGTGATTTTTTAACTTCTACCTTCACATACATGCATAATCTCATTCCTAGACCATTTTCCCATCATTAAACATCACAAAATCATTCCTTCCCTTGCATCAACAGTGCCAGCTAGTAGCAATGAACGGTACCTCATACAAAAAATTCCAAAACAACATCAAATCAACTCAAACCAACCACTAATAGGTTCCAAATCATGCATGGAGTTGGTTTCTAGCATCTATTACTTCTAAATCCCACTTGTTCTCATTTCGTCTCTCAAAAACCTAACTTTTGCAGCTGCAAATTTCCCCATGAAACTCAAAAATAAAACTATAGAGTTGAAGAGAAAGGCTAGAAAGCATGAAATAGAGAAGATTTCATGGATAAATCACCAACTACCTTGATTCCATGGTGGATTTTCCTCCTCCTTTGCTTCTTGAAGTCATGCCTTCCTCTTCTCTCTTCTCCTTGCTGTTTGGTCGACCAAAATGTGCAGAAATGAGGAAGGAAATGGTCTTAAAACATATTCAAATAAAGTGGTAACATGTGTTATAAGTGGGTCCCACTTGGTCTAGGAAAATAATTTTACATAAGCATGTTTTACAACTTGTCTTGTGATATTTTTACCTTCCTTTACTCTTGGAATAAGACCACTACAAGTGGCAAAATATGTGTTATGTATGATTACTTTTGATGATGTCAAATATAAAAGAGCAAAAAGTTTTTATATGTATATTGACTAACTACTATATTTAATGTAAATTTCTTATGTAATTTGGTCAATGAAAAGGAGAGAAGTTGTTTGAGTTTAATTGTGGAGAATGATGAAGAAGTAGGAAGATATTATAAAATAAAATGGGAACATCAAGTTTCAAGTTTTTATATTTGGAATTGGAGGATGATGTGGTTAAATAACTCAATTTGAAGTTTAAATAGATGTTATATCATCATACATTGAGTTGCACATCATCTAACCTTCAAAACTGATTCTTGAAGACAATACTTGAGTACTGCATCAAATACTTGAGTATGATGAGTTTTTGAAGTTTTATAAAGTAACACTTGAAGGAATACTTGAGTATAGACTCAAGTATTGAGATTTTTAAGCCAATACTCGAGTATTGGGGCCAATGCTCGAGTATCGAGCTCCTCTGTTCAGCTCTGCTTCTTTTTCAGCTTGACATGCGTTTAGTATTTTGATCATATCGCCCAAACCACAAGTCTGATTGATGTGAAACTAGTTTCATATGACATTATACTCAAAATGCGGTTCATAGAAACCAAGAAAAACATCAAATAATTTCATATGAATGAGATATTGATTTATAAACTTCTGGTCAGATTTAACGCTTTAGGACTGACCTTTGTTTCTTGTGGCTATCATAACTTTTCGAATACAGGATATTTTGTAATTCTTCTTCTTGTATATGAAAGTAGACTCAAAAATCTTTCCATAGATATATTATTTGCAAAGTTACGAGTTGAATTGAGAGAATTATGTCTGTTGCAAGTTGAGCTATGTGCTGAAAGCTGGAACCTGTACTGATGGAAGCTAATATCATGAGCAATACTTGAATATTCAGCTTCAATACTCGAGTATCAGGCTTATAACTTACTTTTTCACAATACTTTCAAGCAACACTTGAGTATGGAAAGAAATATTCATCACAATACTCGAGTACAAGCTTCAATACTTGAATATCGGCCTTATAATAGAGTTTTTACACAATACTTTCAAGCAACACTCGAGTATGAACAAGAGTATTCATCACAACACTCGAGTATTGACCTTAAATGAGCATACTCTCAAGTACACTCGAGTATTAATGAAAGTATTGGTGCTCAAAACCTTATAACACTCGAGTAATACATTTCATACTTGAGTATTACTTTTAAAACTTCAGTTTTAATAAAATGAATTTCAAAAAAACATTCAAGCACTCTTTTCACACTCGAGTATTATTGCCAAAACTTAGTTATATTTAAATATATTTGAAACAACACTCGAGTATAATTTATTGCACTCGAGTATTAAGCAATACTTTTAGAAATTCTTAAGTACCATTGGAAGTAAAAATCTTTTTAACTTTAAACACTTCCAGTAGAATTTGAATATTATTAAAAGTGCGATAAACACTTGAGTAATTATTTTTTGCACTGAGTATTGAACTCAAAATATTGATTTTGACAAAGTGATTTTCAAACGACACTCGCGTATTTGTTTTCAGCACTCGAGTACTTTTTCATAAACTTCAGTTTTGCAAAGATAGTTTTCAAACAACACTCGAGTATTCTCAAATGCACTCGAGCTTATACTTTATCTGACTTTTACTTCAGAATATTAGAGCATTGACTTTATTTGAAAAGTTTCCATAAACATGCTCATCTGACATAATCCATACCTGCTCTCATAAATGTTTGACCATCTTATTTAGCAAACAGGGTATGGGTCTCTAATGGCTTCTTCAGTGTTTCAGCTCAACGGATTAATTCTCAACGACAACCATGCTTCTTGTCAAAGAAACATTCAATGCCAAACATTTGAACAATGAATCTGAGAATGACAGAAGAAGATTATCTGACACACATTTTCTAGTTCAGCAGACAAACTCACAACGGCTAGTTCATTCTCTTCATTATTACAACACAACACAAGAGTCAAAGCCAACGGAAAAATATGACACTTCTCTCCAACGGATATATTTTGACAATATCTATAAATAAGAGGAATCAACCAACGGAGAAGAGAGAAAAAGTATATGGAGTCAACAAGCACAACATACAGAGTGTGGATTCGAGAAAATCACACAACAATGTTAGGACTTTGATATTATATTTCTCTGTGAGCTTTAGTGATAAGACAATTCACTTCATAGAGTGAATTATTTCTCAAATAAAATCATCCCAACCTTTGAGAGTAACTTAGGATAGGCTTGAGTGAAATAGAGTGTAACCTTACATGTGGTGAAGGGGAGTGATTGTAAAGGTCTCCAAGTACCTATGTTAAAATCTTGAATCGGTTTCATAAATGTCCAGTTAAATTTGTGGGGTTTCTCAAGTACAAACAGTTACAAACTTGAGTGGGTTTCATAAATGCCTGGAAAAGTTTATGGAGTTTTCAAGTACCCACGGTTATAAGCTTGAAATAGGCCATGTATGTGTTAAATTGAATATGTGGCTGTAATGGTTTTTCAAGTACCTGCCCCTGCATCTCCTGTTGTTGCTCCTACTCCTGTCCCAGAGCCTATCCCAGTCACTCCAGTTTCCTCACCTCCTGCACCTGCACCTGCTCCAGTCCCTTCTCCTATGCTTCTGCTTGAGTATCATCCATCAGCAGAGACTGAGCAGCCTCCTGCAGCTTCTGAGCCTCCTCCCTCTGAGCCTACTCCATCTGAGCCACCTATCTCTCTTGCACCCCTTACCACCATTTTTAATATTTCTGACTCTTCACCTTCTCCATCTTCTGCCTCTCCTTCTCACCCTCTTTGATTGATGACAAAAAGGGGGAGAAGTGGTGACTTTTGTTATTTGTATAGTCTTCTTGTGTTATATTAAATTCTTAGATATATAAAGTTTTCATTATTCTCTCTTTGCAGATTTACATTTTCTGAATTGATCAATCTGTCCTTGTTTCCTGATAATTGGATTATATTAATTGGTTTTGTCATCATCAAAAAGGGGGAGAATGTTGAGATAATGTTTTGATGATGACAAATATGTTTTTGAAATTGTGTTTTGGATTATCAGTTTTTCAGAAAGTTTTTGAAAATCTTCGAGTTTTAATGAAATGTT